>JANTPZ010128589.1:0-16628 GCA_025593235.1 Vachellia pachyceras
GTAGTAACTCCTCTTACCTTTGATTTTTGGGAGCTTTTCTCCTTCTTCTTCATGCTTGTTCATGGTGTATTCTTGCTCTCAATTTTCTGCCCAAAAGTTGGCCAAAGTGGTGGAAGAATGGAGGGAAAGTTTGATTTATAAAAACTCATTAAAATGAAATGGAAGGTTGAGATTCATTCTTAATAAGGAGGTTAATCTAAGGGCTAGGATTTAGCCACACCTCCACCATTTGTTTGCTTCTTATTGGCTAGTCAAGAATGTCATGATGAAGCTAGAAAAATCTGGTCATGGTTTGGTTACATTAACCAAACCGAATTCCATTCGGTTACTTCTACCGATTACACTTTTTACCGGTAAACATAACTCTATTCCGGTAAATCTTTTTCTACTTTTATGGAGATGTTTTCTTCCTCATTTAATCTCCATAATTCCCTCTTGAATATATTAAAATGATCATCCTCAAATTGTCCCTTGATCCATCCAAAATTAACAGGATTATTTTATCCTGCCGAAAACTCTTAAAAACGAGCAATTTTAGAATAAACCATTTTTAGGGCCTTATAATTTTTCTATATTTTTCATTGATATTCTAGCCCTTCATATTTCCCCAAAATACTTTCTAAATTGTCCCAAATTAATTTTTGTAATAAATTGTATTTTTGGGGATTTTTGGGCCTTTTTCCTCATTTTCGGGAAAATCGCCTTAATCGTACCTTGGGCAATAATTTTATAAAGTACTGTAAATTCCACTGAATTTCTATAGACTCTGCTTTTTGATCTTAGGGAACTCCTGATACCTTAAATAAAAATATTTTCAACCTCAAATCTTTAAAATTCCATAATTCCTTATCCAGACCGAATTTCAACAATCGGTTGAATTTCTGGTAATCAGTGAGTTTTGCTCTATCTCTTGGGCATTTGTGACTTTTTCTGATTTTTGGTCAACTATTTGACTTTGACTTTGACTTGATCAAATGACCAAAATGCCCTTACACTTTCTCTTAATGATCAAAATGCCCTTTCATAGTCTAACTTTTCATAAATTCCCATTTTGCCCTTAACCTTTTGGCCCTTGATCTTTTGGTTTCTGATTCCTGGGGCAACTTCCCAGGAGGTCACCCATCCTGAAATTGCTCCTGGGATGAGCACGCTTAACTTTCATATTCCTACTAACTTCCATCCACTAGGCCAATTCTGATTCTGCGACTTCCGGCCTATAACTTTATTCCATTTATGAACTATCTATTCGTGGGTTTTAACTTGACTTTTAACTACTGGATTGGCCTCTTTTATCCAATGACCATATTGCCCTTGGTCTTTATATCTAATGGCATTTATGTCCCTGGCTTAAATCCTTAGAAATCTCAAAGCCTTAGGACTAAATTGACCAGGGTCTTTTTGGTCTATCGATATCTCTTCTTTTTGTACTTTTATTTCTGAGCCTTGTTTTATCTCTCAACTAACGATTTAGCCTCTACGTTAGTTTACAGAAAAGGGTGGATATTACAATTCTCAACTTCATCTTAGCATAAGGGAATATTTCTTTGGGAGGTAAAACTAGAGCATGACTCTTATAATCAATAAAGACTATGTTGGAGAACTATCGACTTAGGCCAATAATTACATCTATATCAAGGAATGGCTATACTCAATTTAATAACATTGTTGTGATGCTTATACTGGACTATCTAATTCAAATGTGCACAAGAGGTGACTACACAGATGCTCGTAAAAATAAACACTGACATATCACATGGCATCATGTCTATGGTCAAATCCACTTGCCGACATGATTATGAGCTATAAATAGATGGCTAATGCCTGAATCGAACATTGCGAGTGCAAGATAATCTTTAACTTTAACTACACTTCGTACTATCTCAGGCGACTTACATCCCATTCTTATTATTAATTCCTCTTCATGAATTCTGGGATCTCATCCCTTTGTCACCTAGCTGCATCGCTTTGCATAATGTCTAGGCTTTTCATATTAATGGCACATGATCTACCTTATTAAGCATAGTCTGCCACCACCATTTCTACGGTGTAGACTATAGGGCTTAAATTGCACATTCCTTTGGCCTTCTCATCTATAAATGACTTTCTTATAACTCCTCCTAACGATAGGTTTCTTTCCTTTCTTTTGACTTGAGGTCCCTCTTTAAGCCGGTTTATCATACTAAGTCTAAATTTGAATCGTACTACACTGACTTTGACTATTTTCTGTGATCCTGTAGACATTTACTGCAATGCTAAAGGTCACCTTTCTTATCGGCCAATTCTTTCCCATAATGAAGGCTTCAACCTTCTCCTCATTTGCTCAGTACCCCACCTTTCATTATTAACTTACTATAATATGTGGAGTATTTAATTGGATGGAGGTACTCGGCCAGGCATTCATCACTTTACTCATTCTCTCCCCTATATCAATATAAGGAATCCTATTTCCTTCACGTATCATACTAACCTGGGGAAATACTTCTCAGAAACTGCTTGAGGAAAATTTCTTAGGTAATAGGGGTACTTTTAGCTTGATTGAGCTTTATTTTCACTATATTTTTGTTGGAATTTCCAAAGCTTTTAATGTAATTTTTGCCCTTCATGACCCTTCTTGTGCTTAAATTGAGATTTAGAGTTGTTGATCTTGATTCGCTTGATTTCAGGTGTATTTGCCATGAATAATGATACATTTGCATTTAATTTCCATCATGAGTAAGTGATACTTCACATGTTTGCTATTTGATTTCAGGAACTCTATCAAAGTTCATGAGGAAGCAGCTCTGGAACATTTCGCCCCGGCGTAATTCAAAGTTCGCTGCTGCCAAAGTTCAATCAGGCGAGCATGAACTCTCGGGAGAGGTTCGCTGCGGTGAAACCTCAAGTTCGTCATGGCGAATATCACACATCAGCAACGGATCATGCTCCAAATAGAAATAATACCCGACCCACCTTCTTGGATCCGACCCTGGACGGTTGAAATATGCCAATTAGGGTAAGTTTTGAGGGGGGACGCATGAAGCAGCCATCATCTCATGTTCTCTCATTTTTCTCATCTTCCACACTCCACAACCTTAATCTTATCCATCTATCATCCCTAATCCATTCATGTCTCACCATCCATCCATCCGGAGTCTGAAACTACTTGCTATAAGTAGCTGAGCATTTCCCTTCCTCTTGGAGATGAAGATGGTCTGAGTTCAATGTGCCGAAAAGGGGAGTAATAGTTTTCAATCTGTAATTATGTTATGGATTACATAGTTTTTGAGTTAGGACTTGTGATTTGTACGTAAATACTTGGTCTCGGTCGAGCCGAACTTGGATTATTTGTGTATTGAACTTGCTTTGTGTTTGACTTGGTAGAGTGAAGTCTCATTTCTACCTATTCAATGAGATATTTGTTGTTCTCTTCTATCTTCTTAGTTGTGCTTGATTTTAGGGCAATATTGTGTTGAGTTGAATTTTTCACTTTGTGACTTCCGTACACACACTAAGTGTTTTTAAAGGGTTTCATGGAATGGAGTTCATTGCATGGAATTTCTGACCCAGTGAGTTGTTGGGGTTTACATTATGAAACTTAGTGCGGAAACTATCACTTTCCCTCATATTTTGCGAACCATGATGGCTTAAATCATTATCCAATATCTTTTACCCTTGAATCCCGCTTTTGTTGTTTACCAAAATCCAAAAAAATACCAAAAAGAGATTTTACTTTATATTTAGCCTTTAGGTACATAGCAATTTTGAATAAAAAATGGTTTTCGTTTATAGAGCAAACTTAAACATAAGCTAGTAACTAGTGGTACACAAAGCTACGTAGAGAACGACCCTGGGGTTGCACCCTATAGTGCAATCCTTGGAAATCACAAATCTTTTGATCCATTTCCATTGCATTTCAACGACATGGTTTTACATCTGTGCCAAAGAAAAGTCTGTTGGGGTGATTGAGCTTTATTTATACCACTTTTCTATTTGAATTTCCAGAGTTTTTGATTCAATTTTAGTCATTCATGACCCTTCTTGTGCTTAATTTGAGATTTAGAGTTGTTGATCTGGATTAGTGTGATTTTGGGTGCACCTGCCATGAATAATGATACAATTGTGCTTAAATTCTATCATGAGTAAATGATACTTCAAATATTTGCTATTTCATTTCAGGAACTCTGAACAAGAACATGAGGAAGCAGTTCTGGGAAACCTCGCAATGGCACAATTCACAGTTCGCACCAAAGTTCAATCAGACGAGCATGAACCCTCGGGAGAGGTTCATCGCGGCGAATATCGTGCATCAGCACCAGATTAAACTTCAAATGGAAAATAAACCCGATCCGCCTTCTTGGATCCGACCCTGGACGGTTAGTATAACCTAATTAGGGTAAGTTTCATAAGGAGGATGAGAGAGGAGGAGGCAGAACACACACAACCTATTTTCTCTCATTTTCTCTCTACTCACAACCCTAATCTCACCCCATCTCACCATCAATCCACACATGCACCTCCAATCATCCATTCAGATCACAATTTCGCATCAAATGAGTAGCTGAGCATCTCCTTTCCTCTTGAAGATGAAAATAGTCTGAGTCTGAAGTTCTGAAAGGGGAGTATTAGTTTTCAATATGTATTTATGTTATGGATTACATGGTTTCTGAGTTAGAATTTGTAATTTGTACGTAGATACTTGGTCTCGGTCGAGCCCAACTTGGATTAATTATGTATTGAACTTGTTTTGTGATTGACATGGTAGAGTGAAGTCTCACTTCTACCTATTCAATGAAATATTTGTTGTTCTCTTCTATCTTCCTAGTTGTGCTTGATTTTAGAGGCAATGATATGTTGAGTTGAATTTTTCACTTTGCGATTTCCGTATACACACTAAGTGTTTCTAAAGGGTTTCAAGGAATGGAGTTCATTACATGGAATTTCTGACCCAGCGAGTTGTTAGGGTTTTCATTATGAAACTTAGTGCGAAAACTAATACTTTCCCTAATCTTTTGCGAACTATGATGGCCATTTCATTTTCAAGAGGGAATCCACCATCAAACACTTTTACACTTTAATCCTATTTTGCTGCTTCCTCATAATTCAAAAATAGCAAAAAGAAATTTTATTTTGTATTTAGCCTTTAGGTACATAGTTATCAAAAACAGTGTTCATTTGCAAAACTAACTTAAACACAAGCTAAAATCTAGTAGTATACAAAGCTCCAGAGAGAAAGACCCTAAGGTTGCACCCCATGCAATCCTTGAAAATCACAAATCTTTTGATCCATTTTCAAGGCTAGATAATGACAAAGTTTTATAATATGTGGTGTAGTCGGATCATGGGGATCATAGCCCGTAACATTAATTGATGCTCCTCTATAATCTATCAAATTCTCTCACTTTCTAGTTTGAGGATTGCTACCTGGACTTTCACTTCAAAGAAACAACCCCTTTATCGAAATATTTTCTCCATTTGGGTTATTTATCTTTTGCAATTTGCACATTTAGAAATCCTTCAAAGATGGGGAATTATGCTTACAGAGTTTAGCAATCCACTGCTGAACATAATTGAGTTTATCTACCTATCTACATATTTGCCCAACTTCTATTGGCTATTGGACTTAAGCTAGTCTTAGTTGAACAATTTGCTATGATGGTTGTTGCTGCTGAGTACCAAGAAATGCTGCTATTGCCATACTAATTGCAGTTTGTCCATTCTCCTCTTGAAGAGCTTATCTAGGCCATATATTGGCAATCAGGATCTTTAATTCCTTCAGCCTATGTAAAATTACTTGCATTGGATCCTTCTAATAAAATAGATCTTAATACCTATCAGTAGCTCTGGTACTTCTCTTTCGTACCATCTTTAACCATTCACAGCTAGTCATAACACCATTATCATTAGCAATGTGTTCTCATACTCAACAATCGTAGCTATCACCACTCTGGCACTTTATATCATAGTTGAATCTCTTACCTTCAATCTTCAGGGAACACACTATAAACTAGAGCTTCTAGCACTAACAGACAACTTACAGATCTGGATAAGGAAACCCTATTCTCCCTATCTTTGCCCTAACCAAAGCTTACTATTTTGTGTCATATCAAATAGGTAAAAGACTCTTTCTTATTCCCATAGAGTTTTCTATGACTTCTTTACCACCTAGCTATTCTGAGTAGAATTCTTGTCCATATAGAGCAATATACTGTTGCAGCCCTTTACTATTAGCTTCCAATACATTCTCCACATATTTCAACTTTACGCCTCTATATATCTTAGACATTGAAGTCACTAGACAAGATCTCATCACTGGACCTATCTCCTTTTATTGCTTTTACAACTCACTTGAACATCTGAATGGTCCCAATGTATCAGACTCTATCTTGTATGGTATGTACTTTGGATCCTTTTCTATCTCTCAACCTTGTTCTCTATCCGAGTTAGGCTCCCCAAGAAACTGGGCTATACTTGAGCCTCACCTAATTCTCAGTCTTAAAGGAAGTTCATACTATGCATTGTCCAGCTCAAACACCTCACCCTAACTTACTAATGACTCAGGGTGCACATTAATCCAAGCTGTAGTTAGACTATCATAGAATCCCAATCTAACTGGCTGAGTCACTCTGATATTGCTCTTACTCATCATATTTGCTAATATCACTCATCCATTTAGACAAAATAACCTGCCACACAAGTCCAACACCAACAATCAACATAACATAGTAAACAGTGAGCATAAATGTTCCTATGTAGCCAGAATCATGCTCTGATATCAACAAATGTAATACCTCTCATATGTTCACTTTATTATCTATTAATAACCTTAATTAGATCACTTGAGGTCATTATATAAGCTAAAATTAGTTATCTAAGTGAATTTCAAAACCCACTTTAACTATTATTCATTAAAAACTTGACATTTTGGGCCCAACTTTGAAAATTCATAACTAATTCTAGAAGAATTTAAGCCAAGTGATCTTGATCTCAAAAGAAACCTTATTTCATATCTTATGAAAGAAAAGTAATCCTTGAACCAAAATAAATTCCAAACCAAGTTGAAAAGACTTGGAAATATCACTATTCACTTGGTCATGACGGAGGAATTTCATCCCGGCCAACTCTGGTTTTCATCGAGGTGAACTTTTGAACTTAAAGAAAAAATTGCTCTCTAACCACTTTTGCCCTGGTGAACTTTTGATATGGTCCCGGCAGACTTTAAAATTCGCCGTGGCCAATTGCCACTAACAGATTTTCTGTTGAACTTCAAAAATTCGTAAATTTTTACAAAAAAAACTCCAAATTTAGAAAAATTGAACTCTATAGAAAGCTTAGAAAGAGATCTATTTGCATGCAAAATTTCAAGGAAATTGGACGTCAATTGCTCAAAATTTCCTGTATTGTCCTATTAAAGAAAACCAAATTTCAGGGTTTTTCGGATCTTTTTCCTTTTGATCCAAGAACTAATTGACAGTGATCTTTCCGGTCCATTAACTTCCTCTTTTTTTGTACTTACTATCTCTGGGCCTTAACTCAGCTCATAACTACCGGTTTGACCTTTATTTCAATTGACAGTAAAAGTATGGATATTACATTTTGGCTATTCCGATTTCTAAATTACATCTTATGGTTGTGAAACAGATAGAATACTACTTTAGGTATTACTTTCAATTTAGATACTTATGATCAATTATTTATCTTAGTTAGTCTCTATGTTTTATATGAGCGTAGCCGTTTGTTGTAGCTTTGAAAACTTGATTAAGGATATCTACTTACAGAGACAAATGGATCAACAAAGTTGGGTTCCAGTGAGGTTAATAGCAACTTTCCGCAAGGTAAGGTCTATTTCGTTTTTCCATTCATAGAGGATAAGGTTAAGGAATAATGCCTTTATGTGTTGCTTTCTTTCTTGAATCGAATCAGTCAATTGAATACTTCATGTCTATATATATTTTATAAATATTAGTATAAATCTTTAGTGCTTCAAAGTAAAATTTGGCGTACTTCATTTGTGTGATCATACTTTATTTCTCTTTACAGATTAGAGAACTGACTGATAATATTCAAATCATATTAGATTTACTACAAACTACAACCGTTTTTGAAATTACGGTATTTTTCTGCTTTACCTATATCATATATAAGTTCTAAGAATCTAGGATGAGTACTTATTTCATTCCAATAATTCTTCTCTATTGGTATAAACTTGTTAGAACATCTCTAACGAGTCATGTCTTAATTAATAATTACCTATTTTATTCTGACAACAAATTATTTACTCTTCTTAAATTTATAGGGTGATAAGATAAGGCTACATGTTGGCTGGGAAAGATGGGTTATACCTGAAGGATATCAACTTCCTTGATGCTTTGAACTATGAAATCTTTAGTAAGGCATGGCAAAATTAGTCACGGAATGTGTGTTCTTCCAACTATTTATTAATAGGAGGCAATCGTAGTAACTTCACACGTGAGCAAATCGATCGTAGTTGAAGGCTAATGATAACCTTACTTCAGGCATTTCTTTTATATCTTCTTCAGTACTTTATAGAAAAATTTAAAAACAAATAAAAAAGATAAATACGTTTTTAATCACAGTCTTGAAACCTACTCCATCTTCTCGGATCTTCAATGTAAGGCTTCTTTTAATTTGTGATACCTCATACAAAAAAGCGTCATATTTAAGACAGAAGGAGATATTGGAGTAGCTTGTAAGATAGTTATGAAATAAATGAGTTGCAAATATTTGTTAAGATGATGGAGGGTCTTAACTACAAATCAATGTAAGAGCATTTATGAGTAAATATTTTACTATTAAATAGATATATATATCTTAGATATATTAGACCATATTTGTGATCTAACATATACATACATACATATATATATATCTGAGGATTAATACAACGCGTGTATTTAACTTGTGATTACATATATTTGTATGTGTAGAAGCTACTACTGTTACACACAAGACAATTGCCATGTGAAGAAGAGAGTTAGAACGTTTACCTGGCGGAGGATCCGAGGATGTTTATAACAATGTATGAGGGCAGATATGCTTACTCACACTCTCCATCTAATGATCTTTAAGACTAGCGAGCTCCTTCTCAGCTTACGTACTGATTTCTTGTGGTAGCTTCTAATCATTTTACAGCTTCTACTCATACAAGGAAGAGTGAAAATTGATAATGTATCTGATTCTGGCAATCACACACGCACACAAACGTGTCTTTGATTCATTTTCAATTTTCACTCATTTTAAATGGATCCATACTACCAACATTTTTTTGAATAATACCACTTATAAAAGTAAAAACGGATAGTTTCATGAAGTGAAAATGAAATGTCTACAAGAATAAGTGGTGTCTTGCAAAAGATGAACATGTTGATCCAAAAATGCAGCTTGACTAAAAATGAATTTAGTTCAGATTTTAAAACACTAGTTGCTAATAAAATCCACAATCAAAATTATATAAATCAAGTCTTTCAATTTTCTTTCCTCTTTCACCAATCAAATCATACTTATTCATATCTCTCCACCTATCGGAAACCCATGAATCTATTCCAAGAATCTTCTGAATCTTTTTCCAACCCCATATGTTCAAAATCGAATGTTAAAAACTTTGACTAAAAAGATATCTAATAATCTTTCAAAACACAAAAATTAAAAAAACAAGACTATCTTGATCTCAAATCAACAAAATAAACACCATGGCTTGATGTTCCATCTTTATATTATTAAAAGTAAACAAGTTGTGCATGTCCACTTTAACAGGACCAATACTTCCAATGCTTTTCGTTTCATGTTGGGGAATCTAAATGCAAGTAACATTCATCATTACTTTGGCTAGAGTGGGGAATATGGGTTGGGCATGCAAGCCCAACCCTTCCCAATGATAGGTTAGCCTGCCTAACCCCCTTTTATATAAATTTTAAAAATATAATACTTAATTTTTTTGCCTTTTTCATTTTAATATTTTTTTTCAAAGTATAATAAACAATTCATAATACATTCAACACTAGTATAAACTATTTTATTTTTTTATATCAACTTTCTATAATAATATATTTAAAATTATAACAAAACATTAGTACTTATATTTTTAGGGAAACTTGAAAATGTCATTACTGAAAAATTTATTGGTGGGAAGAGAATTATGTGATTATACAATTTTATAGGCAAAAAATAAAAAATAATACAGGCTCGAGCTACTGAAAAGCAGCTCGTTGGGGGCGGGCTGACCCGCACTACTTGCTCTAACTTTGGCACATAGGCATCTCTACATTTTTTTTATTTCACGGATTGAAAAAATGGTGATTGAGAAACTCAAGTTTTCCCCTAAAGGATTAAGATAACATAATTAGAACGTTTTTTAGTGAGTTGGAAGACATTTTCAGGTAATTAAGAGCTATAGACTAGCAAATCTTACATACGTACCTTGTGAAATGTATCTTCTAACCTAAAAAAAGGAGAAAAGATCTCTGATTTTTTAATAAAATTTAGATCACAGATATTGTGCTTAAATTGAATATCAACCTACTTGATCTAAAAGAAATATTGCTGAAAGATAAATATTATATCAACTTTAACTTTTTATGATATTTGTTTACTAATATTTGATTATTCTTTTTGTTTCTTCCCAAATGGAAATATTGTTAGGAAATTGAACTTATTATAATAAAACATTATTATAATCGTATCAACTTGCTAATACATAATTCAGAATTGCAATGCAATGTTGCAATTTAGTTTATATATATCACTAAAATAATAAATTTAGTGAATTTTTAAATTAAATAAATATAAAAAATTTGAAAGAAGTATCTTATTAATACCAATTTGATAAATAAATAAGTATCATTATATCTTTTTATAATAAAAATATTGTTATATCTTGATAGCAGATGATAAACAACAGTTTACTATCTAAACCCAGCAATGATCTTGCAAAGGAACATACTAAAGAATCCGTAACCAATCTTAGGGACTATTTCAAATCTCTTTTTTCTTTGTCTCTCTCTATTCTAGTGGATGTTTGCATGAGTACATCATGGACATTGCCTCTCCAACTAGTTTTACTGTCTCTCAATTTGATCTTCGTGATGCTATAGATTCCTCTGGGACAAAATTTTCAGTGCAAAGTTTGATGCTTCTCCTGACATTGCATCTCCACCACCTCTGCATGCAACTCTGATTGAATCTTCATCTGTTAATGACCTTGATGACCATAAATAACTGGATGATGTGATGCCATGTTGTGATTATGCTGATCTTGTGGCTTCGTTACCACTGCCGGTGACTGTAGTTGATTATTCATCTGCCCCACCAGCATCCTTGTTGGCACATGGCTCTAGCACTAAGGGTGAGGCCTTGGAAAGCTTCTCTGGGTTTGATGCCATTGTGAGTTTGCAGTTAGATTTAGAAGTGGGCATCTTCATTCTTTTTGTTGTTATTTTAAAAAGAAAATCCTTTTAAAAAAATAGAACACAAGGCAATTTTCTCATAGTGGTTTGAGCTCAAAGAATTCCCAACTCAAACTAGCAAAAAGATGAGAATCATGCTCAAGAAAGGAAATGTGATAGCCATGCTTGTTATTGATCTTGATAATTAGTAGTGGAGATGAAATGTGCGTGTAATCTCTTTTAAAAGGGAAATAAACTTTGGTTGGTCATCTTTGGGACATATTTGCATGAAGTGTCAATTTTTCTTTTTCAATTTTTGACCAACACCTCCTGATATTTTAAATTGTTGTATCTTTTATCTAGTTTAATATCAATTGACATATTGGTAAAGACAATATATATCTCTCCATTTTTAATATTTATTGCTAAGTATTCATATTTAAATATACCTTTAAATGTATTTTAGTTTGCTTTAGATATTTTAGATTATATATGCTAGATATTTTAATTATAGAGTCTCCTCCACCATTATCTCTTTTTTATTTTTTAAGTTTAAGCTTTCTGGAATCAAAATAGGGAGATATGTGGCGGCATAAATAGGAGGAGATTATATTGGGGTTTTATAATTAATTAATATATTTTATGAAATTTTAAATTTCAAAACCATGACATGTGGCATGCATTTAGTGCACATCAAACCCTCATACACACCACATGACTTACTTATGCCATGTTTGGTATGATGGAATTGGGCACATGGAAATGGAAATGGAGCCCAATTCTATCATACATGCATGTTTGGTAGTATGGAAATGGATTCCAATTCCATATCCACCAAAACATCAGATTTGAATTCCATCTCATAAGCTCAGATTTGCAATTCCATCTCCCTAATTCCATTTTTGCCCAGCGACCATACCCATCGCCAGCAAGCATGAGGCACCAGCGAGCAACTCCGACCACGATGACGGCGACCTCCAGCGACGGCTTCGTCTTCGACCACAACCTCCGACTTCATCTTTGACCATGACGGCGACCTCTGACAAAGACGAGGACAGGAACGGCAACCTCCAGTGATGGCTTCATCTTCAACCACGACGGCGACCTCTGACGCAGATAAAGATGAGGACATGAGCGGCGACCTCCAACGACGAAGACGAAGCCGGCGACCTCCAGTGACGACCTCAGCGACCTTGAGCAATCCATTTCTATGACATACCAAATGTACTTGTAAAACTCATTTCCATTTCCATATCCACCTCCATCTCCATATCTATCAAAATCAATTCTAGTGTACCAAACGAGGCATTAGTGATCAAAAGAATGGGACATCACTACTTCCATGACCGGTGGAACTCAAAACATATGCATGATAATATGGTTTTCTTTCTCCTATTTAATAAATTGTTAGTAATTCAAAACAACGAAATAATTTGTAGTATTAGTTCTTCAACAACTCAATGTTATAATAATTTAATATTAGCATTTTAATATAAAATGTAGTATTATTATATAGCTAGAATTTTGTAAGAATGAAATGGTTAACATCATTAAAAAAAGAAATCGCCCTTAGCAATGCGGAAAAATACCATGATATAATCTAACTAAAGTATTTAAATCTTATAAATTAAAATAGATATATAGTGAAGCATAAATACAATATTACAAGATTGTGGATATTTTATTTGTATAAAAGTGAAACAACACATTATTATCCAAGGATGAAATAAACCAACTAAGAGATTCCATTTTCTCCTACTATTTAGGTTGTTAAATGAATTTATTATTTAAAATTGGAATGAAAACACCCATACAAAATGCAACAATATCAGCCCTTGAAAATAAGTCAAACATATGATGACTAAATTGAAAACACCACATGGCAAGCAGCAAGTAGTAGCTACTTTTAGATTGTTATAGATTTTAAAAACATTAATAGTGTTAATTCATTCCTTTTGAATAATACTTTTTTTTTGAACGAGAGCAATTTTGCTTATATTTTGTTGCATTCTTGGGCCTATTTAGATTAACGTTAGAAGCTACTTTTTCAATGTGATTTACATTTTACATGGTACATATGTGAGATTTGCTCATCTTTGACCCTTAATTACCTGAAAAGGTCTTCCAACTCACTAAAAGGCATTATAATTATGTTAATCCCTGATCCTTTAAGTGATTATTTGACCAAATAAAATGCAAACTGTAACACCTTATTTAGCTTACTTCAATTCATATTAGAGACCAATTATGAACCACTTTATGGCATTTAATGCTTAAAATTAGCCAACCAAGTGAAAATTTAAAACTTTGAGCTAAGTTACTGTTCACTTGGTAATTCCAGATTTTTTGACCAACTTTGAAAATTCATAACTAATTCTAAAAAATCGAAATTGAGTGGTTCAAGTCTCTAAATTAAGCTCATACAATTCTCTAAAGGGGAAAAATAGTCACTTGTCCAAAAACTGCCCAATTAATACAGTTTATTTCATAAAGATGCACTGTTTATTTGGTCATTTTTCAATTTTTCAGATTTTTCCATCAACTTTGAAAAATCATAACTTTTTACATACACATCTAAATTCAGTAAACTTTGATCCATTTTAAAGCTTGGAATGTGTAGTATTTAACGGAAAAGTTTCATAGCAATTGGACCTCATTTGCTATTTTTCTCTATTACTCAAACTTTGCCTTTATCAAGGGCTTTGGACCCCTTTTTGGTTCTATTTTACATGCTTAAATTCATCTCATACATACAAATCCTCAAATTCAATACTAATATAGCATGCTTGGCTATCAACACAACAAATTCTTCATGTCTCATAGTGTAGGAGTTTATTCTACAATTATTCAAAAGTGCTTATACATTTATTTTTGCCAGCACAAAAGTGCTTATACATTACATAACAACTTGTACAATCATCTACTTAACTTGACATTCAACTTCACATTTACCTTTTCTCTTGTTTGCTTCTTGCTCATAATGTTGTGTGATATCCATATTTTACTGTAATTTAAAAAAAAGGCCAAACCGGTAGTCATAGGCCGAGTTAAGGTCTAGAGATACTAGTACAGAAAAAGAGGAAGTAAATGGACTGGAAAGAACATGGTCAATCTAGCCCTAATGGATTAATGGATTGAATTCCATTAGAAATTCGTAGTTAAGCGTGCTAGGCCTAGAGAAATGGAAGGATGGGTGACCTTTATGGGAAGGATATAAGGGTCATTAAATATAAAGAATAAAGGCAAGAAAGGAATTTTGAAAGAAAAGTAAAGGCATTATGGTAAATAAGGAAAGTGTAAGAATTCCATTATGGTAAATAAGGAATTTTGAAAGAAAGTGTAAGGACATTTGGTCATTTGATCAAAGTCAACAAGTCAAAGTTGACAGAATATCAGAAAAATTTATAGAGGCCCAAAAGGTAGAGAAAATTCGTTGATCAAAATGAGAGGCGTCATTTTTTTTCTAAATCGGCCTAGATTGATGCTTAGAGAATTTTAAAGATCATTTAATTTTTGGCCTCTGGGAATGTCTTTAATTAATTTTTGAAGAAAACCCTAATTCAGGGTTTTCCGGGCCCTTTCTCTCTTATCAAGGAAATTGTTTCTCACTTCTTTCTCTTGAATTTTTTTTATAAAATACTAGAATTTTCAAGCTACTTTTCCTTACTTTGAGATAAGACATATGAGGCCTTTAGGCATTTTAAATAATCATTTTTGACTAATTATTTATTTAAATAGCCAAAAATTAAATGAAAAATAAAATTCCCGCATCAGACACATAGGTCATTTTAGCTTAAATAAGCCTTACTTACTAATCAGTGAATTTTTCTCTATCTGATGGTGACATAAGTTTTTTTTATATTTGGGTCAAAATTTGACCAAAATAACCTTGGGCTTTTTCATAATTACCAAAATGCCCTTGATATTTTCTTGAAATGACCATTTTGTCCCTGTCTTTTCAAAAAGACCATTATAGCCCTATCTTTTTCAAAAATGACCATTATGTCCTTAATCTTTAGCTTATTTACCAAATGGCCCTTTAATTTTGTGCATTTGCTTAGATTCCCTTACACTTTTACTTATTTGCTAAAATTTCCTTGATTACAGGAAAATGAGGATATTACAGTATCCAGTTGTCAAAAACATGGATATTTCATTCTCCCCTTGTAACACCTCCTACTTTACCCCTATTTCCTCATATTAGATCACTTTAGAACCACTCTTGGGCTTTGGATGACTCAAATTGGCCTTTTTAGTGAACTAGAAAATTTTTCTTTTTCTTTAAAAACGATGTTACTGTTCACTGGCCAATTTTCCAAATTTCTGGCCTAAATTTGAAAATTCATAATCAATTCTAGAAAAATCGAAATAGAGTGGTTCCAATTTCTAAATTTTGCTAATTAAGTGATCTATAGTGGAAAATTACTCATTGGCCCAAAAACTTGCCCATTTGAATCAGTTTATTCCAAAATCACACGCTGCTCGAATGGTCAAATTGCAGTTTTTCCTGTTTTTGCCTTAAACTTTGGAAAATCATAACTCTTAATATACACATCCAAATTTTGCAAAAGTTATATCATTTTAAAGCTCAAGATGTGTAGTATTTAACTGGAAAGTTTCTGCTCAATTGGAGCTCATTTGCTATATTTATTCTTCACGTGAAATTGATCAGTTTTTCAGGGCCTTTAGAACCCTTTAGCTTTGAAAGCCAACTTTTCTTAAAATTCACTAAAACCTCTTTTTGGTTCATTAACCCATCTCTTTCATGCATGATTAGTTCTTATCATTCCTTAGCATTTTTAGCCCATTTTCATGCATGCATCATCACATATTCACTTGCTTCTTCACATAGGGGTTTATAGTTTACAACCTTAACAACTTGCAAAATAGATGGCCAACCATCAACATATTTACACAAAATTCCTCAAGCAAACATAATATCTTCAACCATCAATACTCTTTTCCTTACCCTTACTTGAGCCTCCACCTACGTGGTTAGTTGGTGGATAATGAGATGTTGAAATCCCAATAGCAAAACTAACTAAACAAAAGTATTGTGAATGAGCATATTACAACTTTAAAACAAGTGTATGAGCATATAACATGTGACATGTTCAAACTACATTTTTCATGCATATGGCCATAGCAATCAAGATCACATTTCATACACATATCATTCACTTCATTCATCACAAAAATCATGCATCATTCACAACAAAGTTTCATAAAACATAAGTTTAGTTTAGTAGT
>JANTPZ010128712.1:0-35377 GCA_025593235.1 Vachellia pachyceras
CATACGACAACCCCAAAGGGCACAGAATTAAACTCTGCATGTCAGTTTAAATTTCTTTTAATCTTGAGAATTGAGAGTTTCAGTTCATTTTCAACTTATTCTCTTTGGTGGAAGTCTGTTATTGGGTATTGACATACTCATGGAAGTTAGATGACACAGACTAGATTAAAAATTGGCAAAAGTATATCTCTGGTCCTCTAACTTCTGTAAGTTTCAGTTTGGTACCTTAATTTAAAAAAAGTTGTTTCTGTCCTCTAACCCTAACATCATTAGTCTCAAATGACTTTTTTTTTTAATTTAAACTTAATATGTTAGCGGTTTAGAATGTTTTGTTTATAATTAAAATTTCAATTTCAACATTTTTTAGTAATAACGTTGAGGTAAAAAAACTGAATCATCACTTTATAAAGTTTAGGGGCCAAAATGAAATCTCGTCTAAAGTTGAAAAACTAAATGTGCACTTTTGCTTTAAAAATTTTAAAACTATAATGATCATACTAAACTCAAAGGACTAACTTTAAGTTGGAGTTATAACCTCTATGCCATGGCTTGTAACCTAGCTAGTTCTTGCTTGCAGCTAAGCTTGAAAGTGGTAGATCAAATGCTGAAGCTCGGTTGGGAAGGTGATGGGCTTACACCCCTCATAAAGTCATAGATTTTAGGGCATACAGAAGTAAAGTACAGATATTTTACAGATAAGAATTGGTAGGAATTTATGTTTTAAGGTTGTTGAGCTCTTGTTTTGTGAGTATTTTTTGTTGTTGCATCCCAATGGTTCAGAGATGTCTATATGCATCAGATAAGTGTCAGCCCTTATTTATAGGTCAAATTTTTTTTGTAAGGGTAGTTCTCCCTCTGCTCTCCCATTTGTACATAGTAGTAGTTCACCACAAACTTTTGGACAAGGGCTGACCCATTGATTTGTTCTCCTCATTTGTTTATTATATCCGAATGAAAATATAATGGCCTTTGTTTTTGGGTCATGCTGTTGTTTTTAAATGTTGAGATTGGTTACCTTTGGACTGGCCTTTTTTGTTCCTTTTTTTTTTTTCACTTGTGTAAACAGTAATGGAATAAATGAATTTCAATGATTGTTTATTTTCTACTACATCCCGTTCTTATTATAAGGGTTAACTTTTCTAGTGTGATAAAAAAGTTAAATAAACTTAAGCAATATACATTTTAAAATACTTATTTATATCATTAGATTATATATTCTTTTATTAACCAGACAAATTAGTTTGGAGAAACACAATAAATATATGAATTATTTTAAAATACTTATTTATATCATTAGATTATATATTATTTTATTAATCAGGCAAATTAGTTTGGAGAAACACGATAAATATATAAATTAATTAACTTCATTAACCTCCCTAAAAAAGTCAGTTGGTTATTTTTTACTCAACTCAACTTATTTTTATATTAAAAATTGGAGGTAATACTATTTATTTCTTTGGTTAGATATAATTTGGTTAATCAGTAGTTATAAATGCCTCTTACTTCTATCAATTGACCTAGGCTCTTTCTTAGTCAAGTCGTCAATTATGTGTGGGAGTAATGAACACATGCACTTTTATTTTTAACACCCTTTAGAGTTTGATTTAAATGAACTTTAGGAAAAAGGAAGAATGTCTTATTAAGATAGTAGTACATGGACCAAAGATTTAATTTTCCCAATATATGATCAAAGATAAAGTTGTTTTACCGTGTATGCATTGCAACAAAAATGTGTAAAAAGTTGTCACTCACAAATGTTGCACATTCAAAAATGTTTTATTATAGCTTTCAACGTTAATTGATCAAGTATACTAAGTTGACACTTCAATATGTCATTCACTTCATTTTTGGTTATGATGTAAATTTACTTTAAAAGTTTTCACTCTAAACACTAGATATTCTGAATTTTTTGGGCTTAATATTTTTTTTGAAAGTTGTCGTATAATAGCAATATTGTCCTACCATTAGCTAGAGTCGGGAAAACAGGTCTAACTCATCGGATGCTGGCTTGATTAAACCAATTTAATTGGAGGGTTGAATCTATAATTTTAAACTCCCAGAAGGAAATGGGTCAAAAAGGACCATTTTCAATGTGTCATGGGCTTAAAAGGGTCATCTCGTTTAAGTCTACTAGATATATGTTTTTTATTTTTTGTTATTAAGAATTTAAAATTAAAAAAATACATTCCATTTCCAAAATAATACCCCAGCGAAAGTTGTTTAACCATCACATATTATTATTAAACACCATAAAACAATTTTGGACAATTTTTGACCTCACTCCCTATGTTATTTGTAACAATCACATGTTTTTAACAGAGGACAAGGCAAACATCCATCACAAGGAAATTATGCCCCCTCCATCAACGTCCTCACGTATTAAGCCAAATTTCATATCCAACTTATGGCCTTCAATCTCCCAAGTATTAGTCTAGTTCGAAAAACATTCTTATGTATGTATGTATGTATGTGTGTAAGTTGTGTGTACGCTATGTGTGTGTCCGTTTGTTTGTGCGCGCGCACATGTGAACGTGTGTGTATGATGGAATTAATGTTAATTAATGTGAATCATATTTTTTATTAATACCTTTAATAATGTGTGTGCACGAAGATGGAATTGCACTAAAAAGAATTCAAGGATATCACATTTTGTCATGGATGATTTTTCAAATAATGGTGAAATTGATTGTATTATATCTCTTTATGAAACATATAGAAAAGATAGTACATAACAAGATAAAGATGTTTAGCCGTATTTGTAAGTGGGAGCTTATAAAGAATAAAACCAATAAGCATAGTAAGAAGTAATTGAGGAAAATGTTTATAATAAACCGTGTTATGCGTGCAAGAGGCTTTCACCTGACACTGAAAAAGAATGGAAGAAAGCAATGGGAAAGAGAATTGATTCTTTAAGAATGAACCGCATCTGCCTAAAAAGAACATCAAATAGGAAGCAATTGAATAGATCTCTACTTCACTGCTGTGTGAGTCCAAAAAGTTTCAACTTGCATTGATGTTCTTTAACTTTGACAATATCATGGAGGTATATTTCGATGTCAGCTACTTTAGCATACAACCTATGGTCATGATATATGTGATCTAAATGTGTTATGTTAGGAACGTAGTTGATTCATATTAAAGTGACAATTGGGTAAAAGGAAGATTACCTGAAAAAGTTTCAACTTGCATTGATGTTCTTTAACTTTGACAATATCATGGAGGTATGTTTCAATGTCAGCGACTTTAGCATACAACCTATGGTCATGATATATGTGATCTAAATGTGTTATGTTAGGAACGTAGTTGATTCATATTAAAGTGACAATTGGGTAAAAGGAAGATTACCTAAAATATACACACTTATGTTGCTGTTTGTGATCGATCCCTAATGATATTACTTTGTTAATTTCATAAGTGTGAACATGAGAAAATCAATTTGAATGTTATGCTAATTCAAGAGGGATTATATTGGCTATAAGAAAAGTGTGTGTGTATATATTGATAAATTTAAGATATCATAGGTAATATACTAACATCATCGAACTGCACTATAGTATAGTCTTGTGCTATTCTCTAAGAAAAGGATTTTTAGTGCGAATACCTAAAATGAAAATGTTTTGCCCATGCGGTCACTGCAAAAAACATACTATGAAAGAAGGGAAGAAGAGACAGAGATTGAATCAACAACATTAAATCCACTAAGTGTAAGTGGGAGATATTGGAATGTACTCGTCTACTTTTGGTAAATAAGAGTCCAAATTAATTTGGATTGGGGTAAAAACACAAATAGAGAAATGGTATGGGTCATAGAAGTAATTCTTTCTCTACAGATTTAAATTTTAAATTTGAAATTTTTTTAACTTCTCATACGTATTATATGGGGGAGTGGGAGTTAATTTTTGGAATATATGTAAAAGCAAAAATTCCCGATAGAATTCTCTAGGTTTTTTCTCTGTTCTCTTCTTCTCTCTACCAGTGCTATTTATTGTGTAATGTAATCGGAGTCTGCACTTGGTGCTTCAATTCTCATGTGGATATTTAATGAGTCAATTGGTTGTTCTAGGTGTGCCCAAAATCCTACAATATAGAATAGCAATTTCCCGCCAAAGTAAAACAACTAACTCATGATCCACAGAGACTTGTCATTGTGGGCACTAGAGCAAACCAAACAATCCATTTAGTCTGGCCACACAAGTAGGTCAACACAGTTTCATTTAGATGTGGTGATGTCTTCTCAAGCGCCGCGATTGAAGCTACAATAAAAGTGGCACTCCCCAGGATTGACAAGGCGAAATTAGTGCAAGAGATACTTGTCGTGTAGTATTGGATTTACTTCACAACACAAACATATTTAAAGATGGCTCTAAAGTCAATTAGATACAAATTTGAAGTGTTTCTTATTACTTATAATTAAAGTTCTTATTTCAGACTTCAAATTTGATCTGCATATCTCTGCTATTTCAAGCCCTTGGGATGGCACGAATGAGTAGACCCTTATCAATGTGAAGTGTAAACATTGTCCTATAATTCACACTCTTAGTTTCATCATCCAACTTGAACATGAAGGAGCGAAGGAGAGCCATTGATACTATCTTCATCTGCCTGTAAGCAAAGTCCTTCCCCAAACAGATCCGAGGTCCCGCCTGAAAAATAAGCCATCAAGTATAGAGCTGAATACCGTGAAATATTTTGATGTAACTTGACGGCTGTACGGTATAACCGTAAAATAATTTGATACCCATTTAGACTAATAACAACCGTCAAATATTTTGAAGTACTTGACGGTTTTGTCCAAGAACCGTCAAGTATTGAAACAATATTTCACAGTTTATTCTAATAACGGTCAAGTAATTATGAACTGATTTTTTTATATACAGGGATGCTTTTCAATCAGCCCCCTACACACAGAGAAACAACCAAGTGCTTAGATAGAACCAATTCCAGCAACCATCAAATGCTCGCTGTATAGCAAAACAAAGCCATTACTTGAAAAAAGAAAGGCAAAAAAAAAAAAAAAAAGCTAGTTTAACAATTCCAACGAACCAATTCCAATCAATATGTACTAATTCAATAAATCATTTCCAATTCTATACACCAAATTATGTTCATCCTTGAGTCTAAATGTAAAAGCTACTTGAAAGGTTTGTTTAGGTTCTAAATTAAATATAATACTTCAATTCATTTTATGTTATAAAGTTATAATTTTTTCTCTTAGTCATCCCTATGCATTGGACTTACTAAGGAAATTTTCATTGAGGAAGCAAACTAAAGAGAGAGAGAGGGAGAGATACGAACATGGAAGGCTACAAACTTGAATGGAGATTCGGGTCGAAAGGTAGAATCTCGGATCCATCTTTCGGGTCGGAACTGTTGGACGTCGGGGCCCCAAATGTAGGGCATGCGTCCCATAGCATAAGCCATGTAGCAAACTATATCTCCTTCCTTCAGCCTACAGCCATCAGGCAGGATATCATCTCTTTCTGCAGTCCTCCCATCCTTCAGTTCAGAGGCACAAACCAAAACATATTTAATTAGAAACGTCAATTTTTATGTCAAACATTGACTTATTAGATCCCAATATTGTCTAAATGTATCAGATATTCTTCAATATACAGTTCGAACCATCCTTCTAATAATCTTATATAGGAAGCAAGACACATACATCCTTAGCTGCAGAATTTTAAAATCACAATTCAATATCCCAAAATGACCTAATCATTATTGTAAAGTCCCTTGCTAAGGACCGGTCTAGGATAAAATAGGGAAATTGTCTAAATGTCCTTAATTTTAAAAATAAAATGATAGTTTGACCAGTAACAGCTTTACCTTCTCAAATAATAATAACAGCTAATTATTATCAAATGCCTTTAATTTGTTATTATAATTTTTTATAGGGTTAATGTTGGAGTATACCTAATTCACACGTGGGTGGATTGGAGCCAAAATCCAAATACAAATAGGGCTACTATGTGAATAAAGTAAAACAGGGATTTATAGAGGGAATTTGCTCCTTTTATGATTGTAACCACCAAATACAGGGTGGATGGGAGTATATATGTCGTGAGGAGTCAATTTTCAAAAGTAATTACGATGAAAAAGGATAGCTCTCATGAGCGTAACTTCTTTAATTTCTCTTCTCTGGGATACTTTGCATCTTCTTAGTGACTTTTTCATGTAACGTAATCAGAGTCTGTATAGGTGCTCGATTTTCATGTGAGTACAGTGAGTCAGTTAAATTTTTGGTATGCCCGAAATCCTTCAATTATTGTGTGAATTTTCTCAGGAAGTTTTCTTTGGTATGATGTTACCATGGAAGGTAGAATTGATCGTTAACAATTTTAACAATAAATGATAAATGATAACGTAACAATGCTATATTTTAACACTTATGGGTAATCTTAAACACAAAAAGCCTTCCAAAGCAACATTGCCCCTGAATGAAAACTTCTAAAACGAATTTGCATCTTAGCTCTTTTTTAAAATATTCTAGGACATAAACGAAGTCAGACAGACAAGGTTAATTAATTAACAAAGGGAGATGAGAATTAAAGAACTCACAACAGGAACTGCAGGATAAAGCCTTAAGGTCTCTGTGAGTGCTGCATGAAGATAGTGCATTTTTTCCAGAGTGGCTTCTGTTATATTGGCCACAAACTCATCAATGTCATTGGGTTTGGTTTCTTCTTGTGTAGAAGTGACGTCTCTCACTTCTTGAGCAACCTTCTCTTGAACAACAGGGTTCTTGCACATCATGTAGAAGAACCATGAGAGTGTGTTGGCACTTGTGTCCTTCCCAGCAATCATGAAGTTCAGAATTATGTCCCTCAGATACTTATCGTTCATGGTTTCTGGGTCCCTCTTGCTCTCCATTAGAAACCTTGATAGAATGTCCTCTTTCTCACTCTGATAAAAAACCCACCAAGAGCAAAATATAATTCATGTTCACTTCAAAGAAAATAAGCCTTTTAGAAATATCGAATAAAATTGAAAAAATATAACTACATATAATGCGGCTCAAGTTGCATGTTGAACTTCTCCGAACTTAGAATCAAGTGTAAATATAATTTTATTAACTTTTGAAACTTAATAGCAATCCACATTATAAACTTAACTTTAAGAGCTTGTTTAGGCAGCACCTTATTATGTGATGTTAAACTGATTTTTGTGCCATGAAAAGCCACTTTGGCCCAACATGTTATGTTTGGGATTACTCTTGAGAAAATTAGTTTATGGACGAAAAGTTAAGTTGAAACTAAAGCAATTTTATTTTACTTTTGACTTTTCTTTATATTTAAACATAAATTACATCACATTTGTTACTTTTTACCAACTTTAGTTTACAAAAGTGAATTAAAATAAATAATTTAAAGACCGATGCAATACGAAGTTGATGGAGGTTATGTAGAATTTATCATCGTTTAATGCAAATAAATAATTAAACTTACATGATGATGATCTTGTTGCTGCTTTGCGAAGAGATGATGTCTCTTGGTGGCGATGAGTCGATGCACAAAACGATCAATGAATTTGACATTGTTTTTAAGGGAAGCTTCAGAGCCAATGTTGAGATATCTCTTCATCTTCCAAAATGGATCCACATAGCGCCAATAAACCAAAGCATTTGAATCATCAAATGCCTTCATAAATTCTCTCCCTTCTTTGTTTGTTCCCTCCAAGCAATTCAGTTCCACCCCAAACCCTACTTTGAATATCGAGTCCAACGTGCATCTCATTAATATATCCTACAAAACACAGTACATTCCTTATATCCACATATTTTTGTGTGTGTGTGTGTTGTTGGACTTGTTTTTTTGGGAGAATTACCCTAAGGTCCCAAACAAGACAAGTAAATACAAAATGATCCCAAATATTAGCCTTAAATACAAAATGGTCCCAAAGATTCACAAAATTACAAAATGGTCCCAGGAATAGCTGCTCAGGTTGTAAATGAAGGCTGCTGAGGTAGTAAATGAAGGCTGCTGGGGTTGTTAGATATTTGGGACCATTTTGTCTTTAAGGCTAATATTTGTGACCATTTTGTAAATACAACTCTTCATTGGGACTTGAGGGTAATTCACCCTTTTTTTGGATTGATCTATTCAGGATCCTGAGTCAGGCCATCTTTTAGGCATTACAACAAGTTCAGACTAATTTGAATTAGCTATGGTAGGACCCCAAGGGTGGCTAGCCTACCATCAAGTTTTAACGCTGCTGCATTTCCAAGACTCGAACTCAAAACCATTGATTAACCTAGGACGACTCGTTACCAGTCGATCGACCTAAGTGCTTGGTGTTTTAATTGCACTTTATTAATATTTAGTAAAGAGATATAATCAGATATGAACTGTCCATATTTTATTTAGATAGTTCATATTTGATTTTTTTTAAAAGATGATGATTTCTTAATTTTTTAATATTTATGATATTATTTTTATTTTAAATTCTATATCTATGTACTAATTTTTTAGAAAAATGTAGACTTTCAAAAAATTATATTTGGATCACCCAAATTAAATCCAAACGTCTGGATCTAATTAATTTTCTTTACTAAGTAAAATGCTTAAAACTGGTTCTTTGTTTTGTTACTTATTATCAATACTCAAAATGCTAATATATAATTGCAAAGGAAAAAATATAGAACCGAATGAATTATTATTATTAATCTTCTGAACGTATAGTTCATACACATTGAACATGAGAAATTTTCCTAATCATTTAAATTTAATATAGATTATTTATATCCTATTTAGATAGAATAGAAGTACAATTTTACAACCGCTAGCCTAATTAGAAAGATATTACCTCTGGTCTATAATAATGGGTCGATTGATTTGTTTTGAGAGAGTGAAGCTAAATAAATTACTAAAAAATATTTATTTATGTGTATCATTACTTATATTATATATCAATTTATATGTGATCAAATTAATTTGGAGACAAAGTGGTAAATATAAATGCATGGAGTAATTTATTTAGATAAATAAAAATAACCAACATTTTAAATGATATTAAAGTTTATGGGTAGATTTACATCAAGTCAAGTTTACGAATTCAATCACAACAAGTCAGAAGCAAAGAGGATAGAGTTAAAATTTTTCCAAAAAAAAAAACATAGGAACTAAGTTATAAATAAATCAAAATTATAAAATAAAAGGATTTATTTTTCTTTGAAAAAAACAGAGACTTACCTGCATATCAAAAACCAGACCCTTCCCTGCAAATCCAGAGACAAGTCGAACCAATTTAGCAGCGTTGGTTCTGAAAGAAGAGCTGCTAAAATCCCTAAGAACTCTGGTCGAGAACTCAAAGCTCGCCAGCTTTCCCTGCTTCTTCCACTTCTCGCCGTCCACTGCGAAGATCCCTTCACCGAACAGATCCCTTATGACTTCCCGGTTGTACTTCCCCTTTGAGTACTCTTCGAATCGTCGCTTGAGAATGTGCTCCACGTTCTTCGGATCCGTCGTGTAGTGCTCGCTCAGTCCTGGACGCAAAAGCCGGAAGGTTCTTAGGGTTCTTGCTGTCTCTGTCTGGTGATCGAATAGCTTGTTGAAGTACAAGAGCTGGTGGAACACGGTGCCTTTCACTGGAGCATAATTTGGGTCGCCGATGGACTTCCCGGCGAAAAGGGAGATTACCAAGATGAGGAGGAAGGTTAGCAGGAGAACAAAAATGGAGACAGATGTGAAGGTCAAAAGCCAGACAAGGATGGCCATTGTTTCTGTATGTTTGTATTTCTGAAAGAGAAGATTATTATTACGATCTAATTGCTTATCTTCAAGAGAGTGTTTTGGACTAATGGTGAACGAAATGGAAGAAGACTAACTCTGCAGAATATTTAATGGGTGGCTGACGGGGACTTCTATTCAAATATTCTAAAAATTGGACTAGAGATTTAATTTGAAGCTGAGATCATTGAAATACTACATAAAATTCTTAATAAAAGCACCTGATTAATTTAGGGAGATTAAAGAAGTTTTATAAATTACCTCAAAGTATTTTATTTACATTTTTTCCAATTAAATACCTAATATACAATTTAATGATCATGTAACCATTTGGGCGACTTCCATTTGAGTATTTGACTAGTTTGGATCGAGGCTTTGTGATCAGAATATCTTTTTTCTTAAATATTTTTTTATAAAAGATAGGTTTCCTCTGATTGGAAGTAATCCCTTTCGAGACACTGTTAAAAATTAAATGTGAATACCTCTCATAATGAAAATTTGAATTTTAGCCAATCATGTTGCGAGGGACTAATAATTTTGCAATACCCAGTCATATTCTCGTAAAGCAGGATTCAAAACATTTGATTTTGAATAGTCTCCTCTTCCTAACGTAGTAACGTGGAATAAAAAGAAGGGGAAAACACACGAAAAAAAGAAGCCAATTCTCGTTTTTGCAACTCTCCAGCAAGATATTCAACATGTAGCAAAAAACTCCGTTTTCGTCTTAGAAGAAGTTTAAAGAAAAATTTACAGGAGAATGACATTTAAATCTCGAAAGTATAAAAAATGAGTTGCAAACATTAATTCAAACTTGGTTATAAACAAGAGTTTTAATTACAAACTGAGTTACATTAAAAATTAAATTCCTTATCTACAATTGAGACTCTTGAATTTAAAAGTTTCTGAATCAATATAAACAACTTAATTTTTAGAATTTTTTTATGGGGATTTAACTATCATTAAATCAATCTTTTGTGTCTCACTGCCATTTTCCCAATATTTGTATTGGGAAGGGTGGAACCACACCTTCGTGAGAAAACACCTACAAGAATCGAAATCAATCTGGAAGCATTGGTTCTGAATCATATCAGCAACTTAAATCCCTAAGAACTCTATCGGGGAACTCAGCGAGTCATCTTCCTCTGCTTATTCCTCCAAAAAAAAAAAAATTCCTCTCCAAGCAGATCCCTCTTGACCTCTTAATTATACTTCCCCTTCGAGTAACTTGTTCATTCATGGAACTAAAGAAGTCAAAAGGATTCTTGAGTATCAACTATGTTGATATGAGCAGGGAATTTAACCGCTTGAGTTCATGTGAATGTAAAATCTAGTTTGATAAAGCTAATTTGATCTGCGTCTAACAATGCTTAAATATGATCTAATCAAATAGTAAAAAAAGGTCCTTAGTTTTCTCACAACTTTGCCTAGTGAATATATCCTACATATGCTAGATACCCAACTGTCTTTGATATATGTTGCCAAAATGAGCAGAATTAGAAAAGAAAAGCAATAAAAGTTGGTTCAATTGGCAAGGAGTTTATTCATAATCTATAAGTTTATGGATTCAAATGCCACCATTGTATGAATACTTTGTTGATCAACAATATGCAAGTATTTTTGTAAATGTTATTTGAGCCCGGAAGTATGACCTAACTTAGTTAGTGTGTGAAAACCTAAAAGGGAAATATATATTTTATGACTCACAATCAATCTGATGAATATTCACATGTTAAAAAAGTTAAACAAATGTTGGACGATCCACTTAAATCTTTAAACATTGAAAAACAAGGATATGAAATATTGAAAAACACCACAAGATTGATTAAGTCTTGATAAATATAAAAATCTTGAAGAGAATTTACTCTCAAATTTGGAATTAAATGCATAAAGCGTCTTTTTATTTTATCAAAATCTAAATTTGATCAAAATGAGGGGTGCATTGTATTTCAAATAATACATTCAAAAATAGCATCTAATTGCATTAAATGCAACTTGAAATATCAAAATATTAAAGGAACATAGAAACTCAAAAGTTAAATTTCTCAACTAATTGACAGTTTTACTATAAATAAAATTAACACAATGTAGAGCTTGTTTGGATGTAAGGTTGAAAACAGCTTTTAAAGATTCTGAAGTAAAATCTAGGTTTTGGAAAACAGCTTTTACAGATTCCGAGGCAAAACCTAGGTTTTGAAAAGTAATTTATGTTTGGGAAATTATTAGATTTTACGAATTCCGAGGCAAAAAAGTGGGTTCCAGAGAAAAGTAAGAAAGAGAAAAAGAGAAAAAATAGGAAAAAGTAAGAAAGAGGAAAGAGGAAAAAGTAGGAAAGAGAAAACCTAGTTTTCAAACTGAGGTTTTATAACCAAAATAACTTTTGGGAAAATTTTTTTGCTTGGATAAAACCTGATTTTGAAACCAAATCTAGATTTCAAAAGTAGTTGCCAAACCAGCCCGTAATCAATATTTTAAGCCAAAAATCCGATTATGTAGGTATAAATGAATTTTTTCATGTATAACACTTGGTTTAAGTCTTTTAATTTAAAGCCTCGAGGATGAAAATATGATTAGTATCTCAACTTTCATTATAGATTAAATTAGTGCAGTCATTTGATCTTCATTCTTATTATTTGATTTAATTATCCTCTGCTTTGTTAAGACCTCTTGGACAATGTCATTTAATGCTTCCTTAATTTTAATTCTATTGACTCTTGCCCTTATTATTGATTCACTAAAAATTTGGAAAGGTTCATTTAAAGTTGTAGATTCAACTCACTAGATCATATCAGTGAGCCTTCGATACTCAATTCACAAAATTTTTTTGCTATTAAAAAACAAAATGAAGAAGTGAAGTTTGCTCGAACTTTTGCTTCCCGTAATTTTCGCACATTGGGGGAGTGATTTCAAACTCCAACCACTCAAGTGTTATAACTTCTTTTCCATCTTTGGATCTAAGACTTTTGGGGTTTGAATATTGGGGACGATAGTTTATCGTTGGACCATCTGAGGTATATGTACAATTCTCTCAATAACTCAAATCTTTATTTATCACTTTTTGAGGGATCGGTAACTCCTTTCATTAAACTCAATCTTGTTGATGCATATGTAGCATATAATGAATAAACGCTAGGAATGAGGAATGTTTCTTTCTAGAACTATAGATAAATCAATTTGCAAAAGCGAATCTAAAACCTAGAAGTTGCCGTTTTGCCCTTTGATACAATTAGACCTTCTAGTTCCATTAAACTTCTATTGGGCTTTACGTGATTTGATTTAACATGCTTATCTATCTAACGTTTGTGGCGGAAAAAAGAAATCTCTTTGGTTGCTCCATAAGTCAATGAGCGTGATTAATATGTTGGACTTTTCGTAGATAAATCCAATCTGAATTATTCAACGAAAGTTTGAAAGAGATGTATATTTTATATGTATTGAATTGTTTATCAAATTTCATATATTCCTGCATGGCTATACATCATTGAATCCTAAACATGAATTAGATTCAACTAAAAAACATATGAACTAGATAACTAACTTATAAAAGTTAAAAAAACTAGGTAACTGTCTAAAAAAATGTAATGGTTTAACTAAAATATTCTATTTAATTATTTTTATTGAAATTATCTCTATTGATTGAAATTTTTATGCAATCAATAAGAATTATTTAAAAATAATAATTTTCAATATAAAGGGAAAATATAATGGAGCTTTCCATACTTTCCGAATTCCAAATCTCTATTTGTTTACTTTCTCAGCAAGGAGCTAGCTAGTTTGTCTAAACATGCTTGATCAATTGAAAAATACTTTTACTCAAGTGAAGATAAAACTTCTTTTACATTCTTACTTTGAATTGCGTAAAATCATCTAAAAAGATTATTCTTTCACACGGTACTTCTCTCTCGGTACTTCTCTCTCACTAGTTGATGATGGTGCTGTGACTGTTCGAGCATATTAGGATTTAACTTACGATATTACTACTGCTACTACTATACTACTGTTATTTTGATATTTGTAAATAGCTCTAGCATTCTCATTTTTGTGTATGGGAGCTGTTTGGTATTAAGGGAAGAGGAGGGGAATTGAAGGGAAGGAAAATTCTTTTGAGCTGGATTTAAAAAAATTAGATCATTTGGGCTAAGAGATTTTAATTATTTTTTTTTACTTATCTTATATCTTCTCTTCATTTAAATTTTATGATCCCACTTCTCCAATTTTTTTTAATTTAACTAAAAAATGCCCCCCTTTAAAACCTTTGTTCTAAATGACCTCTAAACCTATGATGATACCACTGGTCAAGTTTAACTTTCCCACGGTGTTGTCATTGTTGAAGTTTAATTATCATCCATTTTGTGATATCAAATTAAAGCGCCTTTCACTTTCCTCTTTGCTGTTCTCAACTCTTTTTTCTTCTCTCCTGAGATTTCTCCTTTTATCAAGATAATGTCTTGCAAGTTGCACCTGTCACATTTTCCGATATCAACATAATTAAAGCAATTTAATTTTTACTAAATACGACATTCATCTTTAGAATAATGGTCATTTAACTTGCAAATTGAACCTACTGTCACATTTTGTCCGTCCATATATAAGATACAGTTTTTGAAATAACATGGTCCTATTTATAAAATAGGAATGTGTCTGAAATTTTGACTAATCATTTTTAGTTTTGCCCTCGTTGATAACATGTTATATCACTGTATTATCTATCTTATTCATCACTCTTTTATCATAAATAAGTGTAAATTTTAAAAAATATTTTTATATAAGTAATTTTTGCCCAGAGAGAGTATTTACAACACAATACTTACACATCTTGGATTCTCGCTCTCTACTTAGTTTATAGAGAAGAACAATTTCCCACCGAGGAGTTTTACACAAGTCCTCGAGTAAAAATGGTTGACTACGTTAGAGGTGAGGCTAACAATTCTAGTGACAAAAAAAAAAGAGTCAAATCACACTAATGCAAATATATCAAATAAAAAATATGTATAACCTGTTGTAAATAGTGTATAGGTATGTTAAAGGAAGAGCCTTACATTACTTATGATTGTGAGAACATAAATAAATATATAATAATGTGATCTTGGACAATAAATGGATCAAGAGAAGGAGTGGGCTTATTACCACAACAAAGGGCCATTAGAGATCAAATCAGTTGAAATCCTACTATTTTCTCTATCCCTTGATGCACGAGTAAAAGACATATTAGGCATTTTTCTACATAACTATTTGCATAAATCCAATCAGACTATTTTAATAGTTGAACTCAGAAAACAAACTTTGGGTTTAGATTATGTTATATTATGTGAAATCAGAATGATAATGATTGAGGATATTCTAATTTCATTAGAATCATCATTGGTGAAAAGTTATTAAATATAATTTGAAATATTTAAAAGTGTGGGGGAGGGGTACCTTAAATTTAGCAAGAAATTATATAAAATTGTTGGCCTCATTTTATTTGAAGTAAGTAGAGGCTACATTACTTGAGTTCAAAGTAAATTTTGTAAATTATCACATTCTTTATATTGTTAATTTAATTGAAGCAAGCATTAATTATGTGCGTGTGAAAATTTAATCATTTATCTATTGTGAAGATAAATGAGTTTCAATTTTTATGATATGTGGATTCATGTATATATATCTTGGTAAAATATGCATGAGTATGCATGATTATTATGAGTATTGAATTTTGATGTAGATATGACATAGTACTTATAATGCTGTGTTGCTTCAAATTTGACTTGACATCATTGCTAAATCAAATGTGATTTTGGATGTTGAGATCACAAAGGAATAGAGATGTGGGATGATATATAATATTGAGAAATATTTATAAAGTTTGGTTTTAAGAACCATTATGTGAATATTCCCTGGGCTGCTAATACATTTTTGAAGCAGCTTTTGCATATCAATATGTAAGCAAAACTTAAAAGAATTTGCTGCATTATTAAATATTAATGCATGTGACATAACTGATATTATATGGAGATTAAGAATATATAAATATGCAGTTCTACGAGAGAATAAAATATTTGAGCGATATCACAAATGTTGGTATCATGAACAATGGAGTCCTAGTATATTGAAATATACGAACGTTAACTGAACTTTAGTTTTAGATAAGAGTTTACTACTCTGGAATTGACTGAAATTGGATGCCAAAGTTTGTTGAAAACTTACAAGCAAAATTTTGGTGTTAAACCGATATTTTGTGTTGATTAGTTGTGATTCCCAATTGGCAATAGCTATTGTAGATAGAACAATGGTATTAGTGAATATCGTTTGAGATACAATGTGATATAGCTTACTAAAGAATTATGGAGTTACCTCAATCGATTTTGTGAGGTTAAAATTGACCTAGCAAATCTATAAACAAAACCCCCTAGGATGAAATGAATATTGAATTAGTTAAGAGAAATGGGGCTAAAGCCAACTTGAAATTAACAACGATGACAACCCATTATGATGGTGACTCCATGAACAAGGTTCAATGGGTAAAATCAAGTTATTTGTTAGTTCTTCTAGCACTAAAACAAAAATATGATCCCTTCCTATAGCATGAGAAAGTGTTAGAATGCATTTTGGTGAGGTTGAGTGAAAGCTTTTAATGATTTCATAATCCTATAGGATGGTTTGCTCAATGATGGTACATATCATGAAATCACCTTTGCGAATGTGTAGTGGGGTTGCTCATATGAGATTGTGGGGAAATCTCTAAAGCATTCGTTATACACCAAGCACATGCAAGGCTGTCTTAAAGCGCAAAAAACGTTGTTAACAGCGTAAATGTGAGGGTATAACCTTACTTTTAATGCTCTGGTATACAGTAAGATTGTTGGTTCATAGAAGCATACTTCACTAACATTTTTGTGTACCATGTGTTATCAGTCTAGGTATTGTTCATAGTTCTAATTATCACCAGAAACAATAATTATACTCAAGTGAGTAACTCGGTTAACTGTACTTCCTTTGACACATGTAGATGATTGTTGTCAATATTGTGTGAATGTGTTAAAGGAAGATTTATATATTACTTGGAATTGTGGGGATCCAAGTGAATATATAATAATATGATCTTGGATTAGTAAATGGGCTAAGAGGAAAAATATGTTTATGCATGATAAATGGGCATCGGAGACAAATCTGGTGATTTTTCCTACCTTTTGGACACATATTAAATATGAACTAGGCACATTTTAAGAGAATTTTGGAAAGTCCAAAATTACTTTATGCATAAAATAAATTAACAGAACCATTATAAAAATGAAATTGTGAGATTTAGGTATTTTAAATTCATGAACGAATTTTTCCCAATTATTTTAATTGCGTTTAAGAGTATATTTTGATGACTTTCAATTGCTAACATGAAAACGATTCCATCAAAATGTTTCATGGCTTTTAGCATTCAATAAAACCGATAACTTATCGTTATTAATGGGTTCCCCAATGTTCATATGTATGAGGCCTATATAAGTTCTTCAAATGAGAGGTTTAAGAATAGGAGTTTTGTACTTCTCTCTTCCTCCTCTTGCATTCTTTTTTGTCTACTGAGTTCTATTACCTTTTGCTAGTTTTGTTCACTCTGGTTTTATAGGAAAAATCTGTTTAATCTTGAGGAGTACTGCAACTTTATCAATAGTTGCATAATAGTTCTTAAAGACATTGTCCTTAAATGAGATTTAGATTAGCTATTTATTTACAGGTGTAGCTGCTAACAAGATGAATACAACATTGTAGGGAAGTTAGAAGATTCACTGAAAAGTTTGAGAATTTATGTGTTGCCTACGACATAACCAAACAACAACCTCCCTTGTACGCTCATATGTTAGTGTAGGATTTGACCAAGATGGGGTGAATTGGTCAGTTTTTAAAATTGAAAACTTAATCGTAGAAATTAAATGAAATCATCGGTGAAAGCAGAGAGAAGAAAACACAGCAGATTTATCCTGGTTCGGTCCTCTTGACCTATGTCTAGTCCTCATGGCTCCCTTGAGATTTTCAATCCACTAGACAACAACAACCAAGGCTCACTGGGCCTTTACAAAGGAGTTTCTCACTCCCCCTCACAACAAGCAACAAAATAGAGTCTCATGCACTCTGTTTTCTGACAATTTCTCAACCCAATAGATTCACGGTCCCAACCTTGAATATCTCACAAGATTACAGTAAGGTTTGACAATATAATCTCTATGGAAGAGTGGATAGTCAAATACTACTGAAGCTCTAGAGAAATGATTTACAAGATGATACAAAGGTAGTTGCAGACAGTAATAGCGTTCTCAGGTTTGTTCGTCGTTGTCTTCTTTTTGTCTTCAATGCTTCTTCATTTATATCTGAGTTTTCATTCATTAGCCGTTACTCAGAAATTCAATGTCCGTTGGAAAGAAGCTTCTGTCCGTTACTCACATTCGTTGCTTTTCTAGCTTGTCATTAATGACTACATTTAATGCGTTCAACGGCAATGGAGCAAATAAAAAATGCTCATCTTCATTCCTCAGACAACCTGGTTGTTCAAATGAAAGAGCTAAAGTGCATTTATGAAGTTATGTAATATTCAAAATGTTTCAGCACGAAACAGGAAAGCTCTAGTAGCAGTAGGTGGAGATTCTGGGGTGCTTGGTTGAGGAACTTTTGTGTGAGCCATTTTTTATTTTGGATACAGAGCAAGGAGGGAAAAACTTTGAGATAGCGAACTGTTGAAGGTTTCAGGTGGGAAATCTGATGATTTGGTTGAAGGAATTGGGAAAGAAGAGTAGGGGTTATGATTTATGATGGATTTTGACTGGGATGCGACGATTTTGAGAGGATGAGCTGGATAATTTTGAGGTCTGGGAGAAAAAACTCGAAAATGTGAAGACAGGGGTTAGGGTTGGAGTTTTGGTAGAAAGGGGTTAAAATACCTGAGTTCACCATAACTCGAGTTTTGAACCAGAACTCGAGTTTTAAGAGTTCAGAAACAAGTTCACTGACATAGAACTCGAGTTTGTCATTTGGCAGAACTCGAGTTTTGAAACATAAAGTTCTTCAATTCAGGAACTCGAGTTTTTATTTTCTTAGAACTCGAGTTTCGTGACTAGAAGATGAACAGACATTAAGATACGTACCTGAACTCGAGTTTTAGAAGTTAATAACTCGAGTTTACCTGAACTCGCAGACAAAACTTGAAGTTCTGACATCTAGTTCTCTCTCATGTGATGGAACTCGAGTTTTACTGTCCACAGAACTTGAGTTTTGCTTTATTGCTGAGCTTTTGATCCTTCAAGCACAAAACTCAAGTTTTCTTTCACTATGAACTCGAGTTTTGTCACATGTTTTCCACTTTTCTCTTTAATCTGTCCCCTTTTCCCTCCTTTTTTTTTAATATTGATCATGAATGAACCTGAGACTTGCAAAAATTCATGAAGACACTCCGATGCTTAAGTTAATATGGTTAATCATCAAAACAATAATAAATCAACATTACTTACAGTTCATTGGGATTCACCATTCCCAATTCTCTTCTGATATTCATAAACTGCTATCTGGCCAATAGTTTAGTGAAGATATTTGCTAACTGAAGATGTGTAGGTATGAACACAACTTTGACATTCTTTCTTTGAACATGATCCCGAATGAAATGATGACGTATATCGATATGCTTGGCCCGAGAATGATATAAAGGATTTTTGGCAAGATTGATAGTGCTAGTGTTGTCATAGAAAATGGGAATGTCAGTGAAATTCATTCACAAATCTTGTAATTGCTGTTTCATCCATAACACTTGAGCACAACAGCTTGCAGCAGCAATATATTCAGCTTCTGTTGATATAAGTGATATTGTTGATTGCTTCTTGCTAAACCATGATACCAATGAGCTTCCAAGGAATTGACATTGACCACTTGTACTCTTTCTATCAATCTTGTAGCCCACATGGTCAAAATCTGAGTATGCTATCAGCTCCACACTAGTTCCCTTAGGATACCGTTTTCCAAGATCAATGGTACCGGTAAGATATCTATAGATTCTTTTTACGTTCTCAGCATATGATTCCTTATGTGCTACTTGATAACGAGTACACATCCCAATGCTGAATTGAATATCTAGCCTGCTTGCTGTGAGATAAAGCAATGAACCAATCATTTCTCTATATCGCTTGATATCATAATCTTTGTCATTGATGTCAGCATCAAGCAGTGTAGTAGAACTCATAGGGGTATCTGCACTCTTGCATTGGTCCATACCAAACTTCTTCAATAGCTCCTTTAGATACTTCATTTGGCTAATGAAGATTTTGTTCTTCCTTTGCTTGATTTGAAGCCTAAGAAGAAGTTGAGCTCTCCCATAATTGACATTTCGAATTCTGCTTGCATAGTCTGAACAAACTCTTGGCAAAGATCATTGTTAGTGACACCAAAAATGATATCATCAACAAAAATTTGTACTACTAATATATCAGACTTAGAATGCTTAATGAATAAAGTGGTATCCACTTTGCCTCTAACAAAACCCTTTTTAATCAAGAAATTACTTAATCTCTCATACCATGCTCTAGGTGCTTGCTTTAGTCCATAAAGTTCTTTCTTAAGTTTATAAACATGATTTGGTTTAGAAATATCTTCAAAACCGGGAGGTTGTTCAACATAAACTTCTTCCATAATAAAACAATTTAAGAAGGCACATTTGACATCCATTTGAAATAGTTTAAAATCCATTAAGTAAGCAAAAGCAAGTAGAATATGTATGGCTTCCAATTTAGCAACGGAAGCATAAGTCTCCTCATAATCAATCCCTTCCTCCTGATTGTAGCCCTTAGCTACCAACCTTGCTTTGTTCCTGACAATGATTCCGGATTCATCAAGTTTGTTCCTAAATACCCATTTTGAACTAATGACTGGATGGTCATTTGGTCGGGGTACTAAGTCCTGAACTTGGTTTCTTTCAAATTGATTTAGCTCTTCTTCCATAGTTATAATCCAATCATTATCAGTCAAAGCTTCCTCAAAATTCTTAGGCTCTATTTTTGAAATAAAAGCAGAAAATTGAGCCTCATTTAAAAATCTTTTTCTTGTTTGTACACCTTTATTCACTTCACCAATCACTTGATTAATAGGGTGACTGCTGATGTACTTCCAAGCTTTTGGTTGAGGGGGTTGAGGATGTTCGTCTGATTGATCCTTTTCTAAATCATGTTTTGGTTGATAATCAGTTGAACCATCCTTATTCACGTTTTCAAAACCTTTTGAAATAATTTCTTTATCAAAATCAGGTTTTGTTTGAGGTTTAGTTTCAACAAATACCACATGCACAGACTCTTCAATTACACAAGTATGTTTGTTAAAAACTCTAAATGCCTTACTTCTATTAGAATAACCTAGAAATAAACCTTCATCAGATTTAGGATCGAATTTACCAAGGTTATCCTTGCTATTATTGTGGATGAAGCACTTGCTACCAAACACATGTAAGTGAGACAGATTTGGCTTTCTTCCTTTGAATAGCTCATATGGTGTTTTGGCCAATGATGTTCTGATGTAGGCTCTGTTGGATATGTAGCATGTTGTGCTAAGAGCATCTACCCAGAATAATTGAGACACCTTCTTCTCTGTCATCATAACTGTGCCATGTTTGCAAGTACTCAGTTCTTTCTCTCCACTACACCATTTTGCCGTGGGGTCCTTGGTAATGAGAAGTTATGGTTGATTCCTTCATTCTCACAGTATGCTGCAAAGTCTCCATTCTCGAACTCTCCTCCATGATCTGTTTTAATAGAGACAATAGACATACCTTTCTCATTTTGAACCTTTTTGGCAAATATAGTGAATAATTCAAATGTTTCACTCTTTGAAGCAAGAAATATAGTCCAAGTGAATCTTGAAAAATCATCAACAATAAACTAGAGTATAAAGATTTCCTCCTAAACTCTTAACTCTAGATGAATCCATTTAATCCATATGAAGTAGTTCAAGTGTTGAAATCTCTTTCTTTGATTTAAAAGATGATTTGATTTGTTTGCCCATTTGACATGCATCACAAACTAAAACATTTTTTAAACTTATTTTTGGAATCCCTTGAACTAATTCATTTTTGATTAATTGATCAAGCTGATTCATGTTAACATGTGCTAAACGTTTATGCCACAAACGACTCTTATCAGCTTGACTAATTAAGCAAGTGTTAGAAAAAGCATTTTCTAAATCAATGGTGTAGCAGTTACCATCCCTTGGAGCTCCGAGTTGGATGTTCAGCTTCCTTATTGATGGGTAGATCCTTCTTGTTGATGATGAAGCATTCTTGAGAATAAAAAATCACCCAATTATCTTTATCAGCACTTTGACTCACACTTAAGAGATTGTGACATAATCCTTCCACATGATAAATATCTGTGACCGGTGCTCCACTTGCATTACTAACTTCACGAACTCCAACAATTCTACCTGATTGGTTGCCTCCAAAGCTCACGTTTCCTCCTTCTTTTGCTTTTAGGTTGACAAACTTATTTTTGTCACCTGTCATGTCTTGAGCATCCACTATCAATATATGCTCTAAGACAAACCTGCAAAAAGATCATTTAATTGCTTTAGGTACCCCAAGTCTTGTTGGGTCCTTTTGGGTTAATACTAGATACCTTTGGATCATAAGTTCCCTTAGGCACCTACTTATATGTTCCTATAACTCTCTTTCTTCTAAAATAACATGATGATGTTCTATGACATTTCCCGTTGCAATAACTACAATATGCAAAAGGCTCAGAAGCATGAATGGATTTTGGAAATACTTTAAATAGCTTCTATCACCATTTTTCTTCTTTCCTTTATGAAAATCGTTTGTGGCGTTATAGCCTATACCGCTTCTATTGTTTACAACTCTTTGACTTTTTAAAATGACTTGTAACATATCACTGCCATTTGTAAATTTTTCAAGAGTCTTAGTCAATTTTTCATTTTTTGATTTCAGAATATCACAGTTTAAGCATCTATGGACAATAACAGTAACAAGTTCAGCAACAGGTTTTTCAACTGGTTTTTCAAGCTCTTTTACTTTCTTTCTGAGAAAAGATATTTCTTTTGCAAACTTAAGTAATTCATCATGCATTTCATCATAACTAGCTTGTAGTTCATCATAGCTAGGTTAAGTTTCGTTTACCTCCTCTGTGTCTGAGTCTTCTTGGGCCACTAGACAGAGGTTAGATTCTTCTTCTGCATCACTTTCTTCATCCGATGAGCTGTCTCCCCAGATGCCCGACACATATGCCTTTTTCTTTTTGAAGATTTTGAATTTCTTTTTCTCTTTCTCCTTTTCTTTGTTCTGATTAACAATTTGTGGGCAGTCAGCACAAACATGACCAGGTTTATTGCACTCATAGCAAATGACTTTGCTAGAGCCTCCTTTCTGTGGTCTTCGGAAGCTTTGATCTCTTCTGTACATTATTCTGGATTTGCATACAAATATGGCCAATTCTTCATCTTCTACATCTTCTTCCTCATCTTCCTCTGTTTCAGGCTCTCTTTCCTTTCCTTTTCTTGTTTTAAGTGCAAGCCCCTTTTTCTTCTTTTCTTCGATGTTAGACAGCTCTTTCTTAAATTTTTGCTTACTCTCGTACTCAGCAAGGTTGCCAATAGTGTTGCCATCGAAGTCATTAACTTTCCTCGGGACTCTTCCATGGCTGTCACTTTCGCCTCCCCCTTGTTGGATAGCACATTGAGAATTTTTCTCACTTGGGAGCGTTGATCGTATGTTTTTCCGAGAGCGTCTAACTTGTTGATAAGATGAGTATGATGCATCCGGGATTCTTCATCCTTCATTCTGAGTAAATCATACTCAATGGTACGCATGTTCACTCTTCTTTCCTTTACTGCTTCAGTGCCTTTATAGGCTATCTTTTTCTTGTCTTCATCATCAAACTCTGCTTTCGGCTTTAGAACCAGCTGATTTTTGTCCTTCTTCATTGGCACGATGTTTCATATTTCAAAAAATCCTATAGATCAAAATCGGTGGCCAAAATAAAGTTTTGAAACTTGATCTTCCAGAATGAGAATTTCTAGCTGTTGAATGTTGGTGGTCTGGTGATGGATGTTCCCTCAGCCATAACGTGTTCGCTAAATTCTACCATGATCGTTTTTGAGACAGTTACGTCCTTTACACAAGAGACCTACTCTGATACCAAATGTTAGTGTAGGATTTGACCAAGAGGGGGGATGAATTGGTCATTTTTAAAATTGAAAACTTAATCATAGAAATTAAACAAAATCACCGGTGAAAGCAGAGAGAAGAAAACACAGCAGATTTATCCTGGTTCGGTCCTTCTGACCTACGTCTAGTACTTAGGGCTCCCCTGAGATTTTCAATCCACTAGACAACAACAATCAAGGCTCACTGGGCCTTAACAAATGAGATTCTCACTCCCCCTCACAATAAGCAACAAAACAGAGTCTCACGCACTCTGTTTTCTAACAATTTCTCAACCCAACAGATTCAATGTCCTAACCTTGAATATCTCACAAGATTACAGTAAGGTTTAACAAGATAATCTCTCTAGAAGAGTGGATAGTCAAATACTGAAGCTCAAGAGAAATGATTTACAAGATGATACAAAGGTAGTTGCAAATAGTAATAGCGTTCTCAGGTTTGTTCGTCATCGTCTTCTTTTTGTCTTCAATGCTTCTTCATTTATATCTGAATTTTCATTCATTAGCTGTTACTCAGAGATTCAATGTCCGTTGGAAAGAAGCTTCTGTCCGTTACTCACATTCGTTGCTTTTCTGGCTTGTCATTAATGACTACATTTAATGCATTCAACGGCAATGGAGCAAATAAAAAATGCTTGTCTTCATTCCTCATACGACCTGGCTGTTCAAATGAAAGAGCTAAAGTGCATTTATGAAATTAGGTAATATTCAAAATGTTTCAGCACGAAAGAGGAAAGCTCTGGTAGCAGTAGGTGTAGCTGTGTCAGAAGCCATGTCAGAGAGAAGAAAGAACTCGAGTTTTCATCATCCCATAACTCGAGTTTTATTATATCAGGTTTATGTTCTTGTAATGAAACTCCCAGTTGTAACTCGAGTTTGCATTGAAAGTTCTGAAGCATAGTTGAAAAACTTTTATTTGAAAACTTCAGGTTTTGATATCAAGTTCTGGAGTGCAGTTGTAAAACTTCAAGTTGTGAAAGTGAAAACTCGAGTTATAAAACTGTTTAGTTGAAAATGTTCTCGAGACTCGAGTTTGGGAAAATAGAAACTCGAGTTTTGGAAAACTTCTAGTGAGAACTCGAGTTTGAACATCAAGTTTTTGAACTGATAAAATTTCCAAGGCATGGAACTCGAGTTTGGAAAACAGCAAAACTCGAGTTCTGTGAAAACCTCCAGTTTTGAAATCAAGTTTTAAGAGATAGTTATGGAACTCAAGTTCTGAAAAACTTGGAACTCGAGTTTTATGATGTGATAATAAAACTCAAAGCTGAAACCTCAAGTTATAACTTGAAGTTTTGTGTCACAGTTGTAGAACTCGAGTTTTGAAAAAGTGGAACTCGAGTTCTATAACGTGGTGAGAAAACTTGAAGTTGAAACCTCAAGTTTTAATTTTTAGTTTTGATTGCACGTTATGAAACTTTAAGTGTTGCAAATTTGAAACTCGAGTTTTTAAACTTGACTACAAAACTTCTTTTCAAAACTTTCAGTTTCAATATCCAGTTTTGAAAGCAATTATGGAACTCGAAGTTTCAAGAGCTGGAACTCGAGTCTCAAAACTCTTCTGACATTTTCAACACAGTTTCACAAATATTATCTCAGATTCCAAATCTTGCCATAATTTGATATTTTTGTTATCATCAAAACAAGATATCAACATCATACACTAATGATTGTTTTACATATTTTATAATTTCTGAGAAAGATTTATAGTTAAATAAAAATTAGAAACTTTAAAATATAATATTAATATAAAACTGTTCGTTTTGGCCAAAATTAATATTAAAAAAAGTTTCAAACTTGGTTGGAACTCTAAATACTTTAAATCCTATTTTCCTCGCTTTATGACTTGTCAATGTTAGTTTTTATAATTAGGAATCAGGGGATAAAAATTTGAATTCACTAAAAACATATTCAAACAATTCTTTCAAGTCTTTTAAGTCGGAGCGTTACAAGTACAACACGCTTACCTGAGGATCCTAAGCATATGTATATTGAATATCTGCGTCTGTGACTGACATATACACACAATATAAGAATACACCAGCGTACAATAAAGCACCAAATTCACCTTGACAAGGCGAAATTAATGCTAGACATACTTGTCGCGTAGTATTGGGTTTACTTCACAACACAGACATATTTCAAGATGGCTCTAAAGATAATTACATACAAATTTAAGTGTTTCTTATTACTTGTAATTAAAGTTCTTCTTATTTCAGACTTCAAATTTGATCTGCATATATCTGCTATTTCAAGCCCTTGGGATGGCACGAATGAGTAGACCCTTATCAATGTGAAGTGTAAACATTGTCCTATAATTCACATTCTTAGTTTCATCATCCAACTTGAACATGAAGAAGCGAAGGAAAGCCATTGATACTATCTTCATCTGCCTGTAAGCAAAGTCCTTCCCCAAACAGATCCGAGGTCCCGCCTGAAAAATAAGCCAAGTATAGAACTGAATACGGTGAAATATTTTGATGTAACTTGACAGTTGCACGGTATAACCGTAAAATAATTTGATACCCACTTAGATTAATATCAACCGTCAAATATTTTGAAAAACTTGACGGTTTTGTCCAAGGACCGTCAAGTATTGATACAATATTTCACAGTTTATTCTAATAACGGTCAACTAATTATGAACTGATTTTTTTTTATATACAGGGATGCTTTTCAATCAGCCCCCTACCTACAGAGAAACAACCAAGTACTTAAACAGAACCAATTCCAACAACCATCAAATGCTCACTGTATAGCAAAATAAAGCCATTATTTGAAAAAAAAAGGCAAAAAAAAGCTAGTTTAACAATTCCAACGAATCAATTCCCATCATTATGTACTAATTCAATAAATCATTTCCAATTATATGCACCAACTTATGTTCTTCCTTGAGTCTAAATGCAAAAGCTACTTGAAAGGTTTATTTAGGTTCTAAATTAAATATAATACTTCAATTCATCTTATGTCATGAAGTTATGAATTTTTCTCCAAGTCATCCCTGTGGATTGGACTTACTAGGGAAATTTTCATTGAGGAAGCAAACTAAAGAGAGAGAGGGAGAGATACGAACATGGAAGGCTACGAACTTGAATGGAGATTCGGGTCCAAAGGTAGAATCTCGGATCCATCTTTCGGGTCGGAAATGTTGGGCGTCGGGTCCCCAAATGTAGGGCATGCGTCCCATAGCGTAAGCCATGTAGTAAACTCCATCTCCTTTCTTCACCCTATAGCCATCAGGCAGGATATCATCTTTTTCTGCACTCCTCCCATCCTTCAGAGTCACACAAACCAACGCATATTTAAATACAGACGTAAATTATTTTTTTATGTCAAAATTGACTTAATTAGATCCCAATCTTTTGAAAAAGTATTATAAATTCTTCATTATATAGTTTAATTCATCCTTTTAATTAATAATCTTTTACAGGAAGAAAGACACAGACATCCCTAGCTACCGAATTTGCAAATCACAATTCAATACGCCGAAATGGTCTAATCACTGTAATGTCCCTTGTTAAGCACCAGGCTAGGATAAAATTTTGTAGGGTAATTAATTATCTAAATGCCCTCAATTTAAAAAATAAAATGACAAAAACTGTTTAACCGGTAACAGCTTTAACTTATCAAATACTAACAATAACAAGGAATTATTATTGAATGCCCTTAATTTGTTATTGTAAATTTTTATAGGGTTAATGTGCAAATTTACTCTAAAAGTTTTTTTAGATCCAATATCACACTAAAAGTTTCAAAACGTAGCAATATTGATACAATCATGTTGAAAACTAGATATGATCATCAACATTTTTAACAGTAAATGATAACAAATGTTTTTACATTTTAACACTTCAAGATATAATTTTGAACAAAAAAAAATTTCCAGACAACATTGCTAATGTAAACTTCCAAGTCACCTTAACTCTTTTATCTTTAATATTCTAGGATATAAATGAGTCATACAAGGTTAATTAATTAAACAAGGGAGATAATAATTAAAGAACTCACAACAGGAACTGCAGGGTAAAGCCTTAAGGTCTCTGTAAGTGCTGCATGAAGATAGTGCATTTTCTCTAGAGTGGCTTCTGTTATATTGGCCACAAACTCATCAATGTTATTGGGTTTGGTTTCTTCTTGTGCAAAAGTGACGTCTCTCACTTCTTGAGCAACCTTCTCTTGAACAACAGGGTTCTTGCACATCATGTAGAAGAACCATGAGAGTGTGTTGGCACTTGTGTCCTTCCCAGCAATCATGAAGTTCAGAATTATGTCCCTCAGATACTTGTCGTTCATGGTTTCTGGGTCCTTCTTGCTCTCCATTAGAAACCTTGACAGAATGTCCTCTTTCTCACTCTGAAAATAAAAACCCCCACCAAGAGCAACAGAATTTTCATGTTTATTTGAAGAAATAAGTCGCTCTGAAATATCGAGTAAACATTGAAAATTTTAATTATACATGATGCCCGCGGCTAAGTTATTAATTGCATGAAACTTCCGACCTCGAATATTCAAGTATACATACAAATTCCTGAGCCTTTAAAAATTAATAACAAACCCATTTATACATTGTTAGGGAGCTGCTTATATTTACAGATCATATGCAAATTTAAGCGAGAGTTTGTATAATTTATTATCATTTAATGCAATAAATAATTAAAAACTTACATGATGATGATCTTGTTGCAGCATTGCCAAGCGATGTCTTTTAGTGGCGATGAGTCGATGCACAAAACGATCAATGAATTTTACATTGTTTTTAAGGGAAGCTTCTGAGCCAATGTTGAGATATCTCTTGATCTTCCACAAAGGATCCACATAGCGCCAATACACCAACGCATTTGAATCATCAAATGCCTTCATAAATTCACTCCCTTCTTTGTTTGTCCCTTCTAAACAATTCAGTTCCACCCCAAACCCTACTTTGAATATCGAGTCCAACGTGCATCTCATTAATATATCCTACAAAACACAGCACACATTCTATATATAGGTATCCGCATATTTGCGTGCATGTACATTTCTCTTTATATAACTGTCTGAGTAAGAGAGCTAGCTAAAGAGATCGGTACGTAGTTCATACACATTGAATATGTGCACTCTTCCTAGCTAATCATTTAAATTTAATGTGTGCGTGCGCATGCATGCACGTAATCAACGAATATTGACCTTCTTAGAATATTTTAAAATGAATAAATGTGATTTTTTTAAGGAAGAGATAAGATTTTAAAAATTATGTCCTTATAAATTAATGAGTTTATTTGAAGTGTTGAGTAGAGAATTATAATTATTAAATTATGTATCTCTACATACCATAAAGATGTAACTCTTTATGGAAAATTCATTATTGTTGTGATTTTTCATTGAAGTGATATGGTCGTAACCTTTAATTGAAGAGAAATTGCTTCAAAAAGTACCACTTCAAGACATATCTCTATACTCTATAAATACAGTCCCTATCTCTCCATTTGGATATACAATTTTTCACACAACAAGGTCAAATTCATTGTCTTTCTCTTGTGTGCACACATAGATAAAGCCAAATTATCACTTTGTAAAAAACTTTGTTGTTTTGGCTTAAGTGTTGAGAGTGCAATCTATACTCAAGGGTATCTATTGTATCCTGCAGAAAATTCGCCAGTTAACCCAACTTACACCACGTAATATGTAATAGGTGAAGAGAATTAAGCTTAAAGAAAAGTGTTGCCCACACTTTGGAGATATCGTACACAACTTTCTTTTTCATCTTCTTCATATCTTCTTCTTGTACTATTTAGAGAACCATTCCCGTCAACATTGCCAACAAAGCTTGACATAAGGAGATAGTCTCTCACGATAAGGTTTTAGTCCTTCGTACAGAAATCAAGAGTGTGTTTCATTTGAAGGGAGGGAATGTTAGGAGAGGGGGTGGAGGAAAGGGTAAGGAATGAGAGGAGAGGGATTACCTTATCTGATTTAGTTGAAGGAGGAAGTGAAGGGGGTAATTATAATATATTTTTAATTTTTTATTGCACTATTTTCTTAATTACAATAATATTTCTCTTTAAGGGTGTTAATGGAATAATAAAAAATTGTCAAAAAATTTGACTCCCATAAAAAAAATCTAATTTAAAGGAAAGTTAAAATGGGGGTATAGGAGGGGAGAGATGATAGATTTTGACTCTCCTCTCCTCTAAAATTTTAAACTAAATGGAGAAGGATACCCTTTTTCCTTCCCTTGCCTCATTTCCCATTCAACCAAATACACCAATGTCATCAAGTTTAGTGTCTCATATTGCTTCAAACCAAACTGTTTAATAAAAATATACACATGTCTAACTAATGACAACCACTCGATCATGAAAAGGATAATTTAAATTTTTGTTTAAAGTTATCTAAGTTACACGCAACATGCTGAAGGATTTTAAGCAAAAAAGAAAGCACACCAAAATGAAGTTTCAACTTTGACACAATGGACAAAGGAAATGTAATACTTCATCATAATATAACTCACTTTTGGGAGAATGACCAGGCCCATTCTACAAGTCTTCTAGAAGATAATGAATGCTCGTTTGTCACTTTTGCTTGAGCATGACTTATAACTTTCTTTTTTGATTCCAATAAATTGTTCGAGTTACTTAATTATATTATGGATCGTACGAGGAGGGATTAGGTGAATCCAGTTCTATCCAGGGAATATTCTACAAAAAGAGAACCTAACCATGCTTATTAAAATCGGAGAGGCTGATTCCGATCGGAAACCGGTGAACCGCCCATTGGTCCGGTCCGATTTTCTGTCTGACCCCAATTTGGGGTCAGACCGGTCAACCCGGTGGTGATCCGGGGTCAACTCAGTAAAACCGGTCAACCCGGCCGGTTGGGTGGGTTGACCCAGTTATCTTTTTTAAAAAAAAATTTAAAAATTTTATTAGGTTGAAAATGAAGTTGTTAGATTAGAATGTGATATGAACAATAGAATCTAAGAAGTATGAACCATAATTTGAAGAATTATAGTTTTCTTCATCAGTGGAAGACATATATACGTCCTAAAAAAATAGGAGGTGCCAAGATGAATGAAGACAGCACAATCAATTTACTGTAAGTCAAAAGATAAATTTGTATACACCCTAAAAGAATACAAGTTAGTATTTTCCCACCTAAACTTCTTCCATAATGTTATTTTGTTGCATGTTAGTTGCTTTTATCCCATTTGTAGAATACATGGAGAAGAACATTTTGGTGTTTGAAGGGGAAAAACAAAATGTGTGAAGGAAAAACTAAATGTCTCCTTACCATATATATATTTTGATATTTTGTTAGGATGAATATTTTGAAACTGTAAATAATGTTGGATAATAGATATTTATAAGTTTATTATTGATTTGGTAATTGTTATTTTGTTAATAATGGAATTTACTACTTATTTTTTGAAAATTTCAATTTTAGATAGTTTGATGTGTCATGTGTGATCATATTTATTTTTTTATTCCTCACCGGTTTGACCCCCGATTTGACTCCGGTCTGACCCACTAACCTTTAACCCACTACCTTATCCGGTTCAGTCACCGGTCCGGATTTAATAACCTTTAACCTAACTCATTTTCTCTTGTTCTCTTTTTCTCTTTTTCAGACTTCCCTCCTTCCAAGAAAATATTTGAAAGTTTAACAAAAAATGTACCTGCATATCAAAAACCAGACCATTCCTTGCAAATCCTGCCACCAGTCGAACCAATTTAGCAGCGTTGGCTCTGAAAGATGAGCTGCTAAAATCCCTAAGAACTCTGGTCGAGAACTCAAAGCTGGCCAACTTTCTCTGCTTCTTCCATTTCTCGCCGTCCACCGCGAAGATCCCTTCTCCGAACAGATCCCTTATGATTTCCTGGTTGTACTTCCCCTTCGAGTACTCCTCGAACCGCCGCTTAAGGATGTGTTCCACGTTCCTCGGATCCGTCGTGTAGTGCTCGCTCATTCCTGGACCAAGAAGCCGGAAGGTTCTCAGGGTTCTTGCTGTCTCTGTCTGGTGATCGAAGAGCTTGTTGAAGTACAAGAGCTGGTGGAACACGGTGCCTTTCACGGAGCATAGTTTGGGTCTCCGATGGACTTTCCGGCGAAGAGGGAGATTACCAGGAGGAGGAGGAAGGTTAGCACGAGAACAAAAATGGAGACAGACGTGAAGGTCAAAAGCCAGACGAGGATGGCCATTGTTTCTGTATGTTAGTACTTGTGAAAGAGGAGTATTATTATGGTTTAGATGCTTATCTTCAAGATAGATATAAAGGACTAAGGAGAGAGAGTGTCGGAAATGGAAGAAGACAAAGTAGGATTAATTCTGCAGAATATTTAATGTGTAGTTGATGGGGACTTCTAGTTAAATATTGTAAAATATAAATACCATTCGGTAAGACTATGATTAATTAAAAAAATTAAATTAAGTAGGATTAATTCTGCAGAATATTTAATGTGTGGTTGATGGGGACTTCTAGTTAAATATTGTAAAATACAAATACCATTCGGTAAGACTATGATTAATTAAAAAAGATTAAATTAAGTAGGATTAATTCTGCAGAATATTTAATGTGTGGTTGATCGGGACTTCTAGTTAAATATTATTTTAAAATACTTACATTTACATTTCTTTTAAATTAATTAGTCTAATATATATAATCTAATTATACGTATATAAATAGTATAAATATTTTATAAGGATCATGATTCAACATGTGGTATAGTTAAGTAATTTATTTAATTTATTTAATCTCCTTAAATTAGTCAACTAGTTTTATATTAAAATTTGGATTTACTCTAACAAATAAAAACTAATAGCTTCCAACTTATAGCTCATTCTTAAAAGATAGATTGTTATCAAGAGTCAAGACATAGCTTAATTTGATATTATTCAATATATATATATATATATAAAGTGGACTTTCTACACTTTAAAAAGTGAACTTTCTAAGGACTTAATTTGATATTATTCAATATATATATTCCATTTAAAACTAGACTCAAAGAGTTTTCTAATGACAGGTCATTTGTAAAATTTGGAGCTAAAATGAGGAAATTACAGCATTTTGAAGTTCAAGCTTTCTAAACCGTTTATAAAGAGTAGGGTCATTCGAACGAGCTTTTTTCCATTCGAATGAGCTTTCTAAACCGAATTTTCCCCCAACGGTTTAGAAAGTCCCCTCCAAAGGTGTAGAAAGTCCACTTTCTAAACCGTTGGGGGAAAATTCAGTTTAGAAAGTCCACTTTCTAAACCGCAGCTTCTAGCTACGGTTTAGAAGGTGCGCTTTTAAACCGTTTTAAGTCTAAACTTCAAAATGATGTAACTCCTTCGTTTGAACTCCAAATTTAACAAATTGCCTATGTATGGAAAGCCCTTTGAGTCTACTTTCAAATGCAACAGATTCCATAGTCATAGGATCTGTGGTTTGAGAGATATAGTAAAAAAATTGAACATATATCTATAATACGTTTATTCCTGATATATGTTTGGTATTTTGATGATATCTCTCCAACCATGAATCCAATTAATTTGAAATCTATCTCATTCGAAAGTAGACTCAAAGGGATTTCCAACCATAGGTCATTTGTCAAAATTGGCTTAAAATGAAGGAGTTAAAGTGTTTTGAATTTATACCTTCTGAACCGTTTATTTTCATCAACACAAAACTCATTCGAACGAACTTGAAACTCAATCGAATGAGGCTGGACTTTGTAAACCATTTTTCCCAACGAACAGTTTAGAAATTCAACTTTCTAAACCGTTTTTCCCAACGAACGGTTTAGAAAGTGCGCTTTTAAACTGTTTAAGTCTAAATTTAAAAATATTGTAACTCCTTTGTTTGAAATTCAAATTTAACAAATTATCTATGTATGGAAAGCCCTTTGAGTCTACTTTCAAATACGACAAGTTTCACAGTCATAGGATCTGTGGTTTGAGAGATATAGTCAAAAAATCGAACATATATCTGGAATACGTTTATTCCTGACATATGTTCGTTCTTTTGATGATATCTCTCAAACCACGAATCCAATTAATTTGAAATCTTTCGCGTTCAAAAGTAGACTCAAAGGGCTTTCCAATAATAGGTCATTTGTCAAAGGGCTGAGATGAGGAAGTTACATCATTTTGAACTTTCAACTTTATAAACCGTTTTTCCCACTCTCACAATGAAGCTGATTCGATTCAAATAACGAGGCTGATTCGATTCAAATAATGAGGCTAATCGATTAAGAATGTATGCTTTCTAAACCGTGCAATAATACGGCGGTTTAAAAATACTTAATCGAATCCGTCACTTCATTTCCTTTAAACTTGGGTGAAAACGCGCGAGGTACTGAACGCTACTGTTTCAGGGGCACTGAGGACATTTCTTTTAAACTTGGATAAAGACACGCGAGGAACTATCATCTGTCAGGGATTTAAAATTTTGAATCACCTTTCTGAGATTCACTGTTTTCGAAGTACTTTTTCCATCATTTTCCCTATAATAATTATATTAAGATAAAAACTAATTCCAATTAGGTGTCCAATACTCGTTTTATTAATTGTATATGGAGCCCATGAATTAATTACAGAAGTGAAAAGAGTGGGGCACGTCATCACCGTCCTCCTGCTATTGTACTTGCTGAATTAATTATATAGCCAATCGTTCATCATCTCCACCAAAATAATCAGAATCCCTCCCTCACTCACCCTTATACCATACCAACAACCCTTTCATTCGTGTCTCTTCCTCACTGGGATTCAGTTGGGCAGAGTAAAGATGCAGGAAGACAAGAAGGTGAAGGTGAAGGTGAAGAAAGGTTGGCTTGCCGTCCAGGTGGATTTGGCAGACGAAGATGGCGTCCCTCTGAGATTCCTCACCCCTGTTTCTTATCTCCATCATCCTCTTGTCGTCTGCCTTCTTGACAGGGCTCACGAGGTTTACGGCTATCACGCCAATGGCCACCTCCGTCTTTCCTGCTCCATCAACGACTTCCTCCATTTCCGGCGGCTAGTCCAGAAAGAGTCAGCCCACCACCACCACAACCACTCCCATTAGAGCCGGTAATACGGGTTTTACCCATGGGCTAAACCCGCCCAACCCATAACCATGTTGGGTTGGGTTATGAAAAATGATGCCCGTTTTGATACGGGTATATTTAGCCCGAACCCATATGAGCCAAATCCATGATGGGTTAGCCCGACGGGTTGGCGGGTAGCCCATATTTTTTAAAATAAGCCACTATTGAAAATATATATTATTATTATTTTGGAGTTTTTTACATTCCTGGATTGAATTTATGGATTGGTAAGTGTCTGATAGTATGATAACTACCCTGCTTCACCTGCCAACTAATGTGAGTTTTATCCTTTTGCATTGATATATCTATATGACTTTTTTTTCCAATTAAGTGGTCTGGATTGAATTTTTATTATGTTGTTCATAGATCATAATATCCATGTTATTCAAAAGTATTGTTCAGTTTATCAACATTTGTGAGGCCTGTGATGGCTG
>JANTPZ010128771.1:0-14593 GCA_025593235.1 Vachellia pachyceras
CCTAAGGAAAAGCTAAAGAGACAAGGTAGCAAGACCTTCTAACCCTAAGCTTAATTGCTTTGAAAATGTGTATGAATTATGCATGACTTGTGTTGAAAATTTGTGATGATTGAAGGTGTGAATATGTGCTTTTGTTTGCTATGGCCATATGCATTTCATTCTTACATGTTGCACTTTTATGAATTCACACTTATATTGAAAGTTGTCATGCAATTTTATAATGTGTGTTAGAAAGTTTTGCTACTGGGATTTTCAAAAATCTCACCCTCCCCCACTAACCATTTTTAGGTGGAAGCACACTCAAGGGTAAGGATAAAGTGATTGATTCTTGAAGCAAAGTAGATATGTAATGTTGTGAATTAAGTTATGGACTTTATGCGGTGATGTTTGAAGTGTAATGTGGGTGTAATGTGGCATGTAATATGACTTGTGTATGTATCATGAACTTATGATAATTAGTGTATGCTTTAAGAATGTCTAATTACATAGGTTAATAGGATCAAGAAAGGTTTAGAAATCAATATGATGGTTTATAAAGTAAAGAAGGGCTAAAATTTAACCAAGTGCTAGAAGTAAAGTTGGTCATTTCCCTTACTTTGCACTATCGGGAAACAGAGTAAATGAGCTTCAAATGAGTTGAAATTTTATGGACAAATAGTTCACATTGCAAGGTTTAAAACAAGCCAAAGATCACTGAAATTGGATTTTTGTACAGAAAGTTATGACTATCCAAATTTGATGAAAAATCACAGAAAATCCTGGAAAATGGAAAATTACCATATGAATAGTACATTTTTGCAAAGAAAACTGTATCAACTGGACAAGTTTCTGTACAAATGAGTATTTTTCCCTCATAAAGAAATTTTTAAGCTTCAAATAGAAGTTGGAACCACTCAGTTTTTATTTTTCTAGAATTAGTTATGAATTTTCAAAGTTGGCCTTAAAAACTGTGAATAGTAACTTTCTTAAAAATGAAAGTTTTCAATTTAGTCCCTTTTAACAATTTTGAGTTACTTGAGGCCATTAATTAGTTCCAAATAATTATAATGGAAGCTAAGAGGGATAAATAAGAGGTCACACTAAGGGTTCCAAAAAGTAAACTGGCTCTAGTATCAGAAGTTTCAAAGATATGAAAAGGCGATATGCCTCCAAAAGAGCAATAGAGCTCTTAAGGTCTGTAGACCTATTAAAGCAAGAAGAGAGCCTTTATGGCTCAGGGTCATAAGCATTACGTTACTCTTTAGGATAGGAGAATGAAATGACTAGGGGTCAATATTAAGATAAGAAGGCGTTCTCACGATGGTTAGCTAGTATAGAGAGAGTACCCTTGATTATTTCTATGGATAGCTGACTGTCAATCAAGATAAGCTTATTCCCAATTCCTCAGGCAAGAAAGTAAGAGAAGTGAAGAGCAAAATTGTAAGTCCTGAATGAGTGATAATCAGGCCAGTTAAAGAGAAAGATAACTTGAGAAGTGAAGAATATCAAAAAGCTTCACAGATTGAAGCTTAAAGCCTCAAGTATAATTGTGAGTAGGTGATATGAGGCTAGCTAAACAATGTCAGATCTTGTAATTAAAGTAAAGATCTCTCTAAACTATAAAAGCACTGAAGAACCAAGGGAAGTGAAAAATCTTAAAAGTTCCCTATTGGAGTGCTGAAGTTTAGAAAGAAATGTGATAACTCAAAGGAGTATTATGTCTCTCTAAAGCCTATTATGAGGCTATAGGTATGAGTTAAGAAAGAAAAAAGGATAGAGAACCCTATAAATTATACGAACTCACTAGGTATTGGAAGAAAAGACTTAAGGGTGAGTTAAAGACAAAGACAAAGAAAAGTTACAAATAGTAAAAGTCAGCAAAGAATGAGGCTGACCATTGAAATTTAGGCAATAAGTAAGATTGCCTCAGAAATGTTATTTTTCAAAAATAATGGTCAGATAGTAAAGATTAAGAAGCTTTAGTAAAGAGAGAAATTGGTATGACTCTGAAACATTGATGAAACGGCTAAGAAGATAAAGCCGTAGAGATGTTACAAATTAGAACAAATTCATGCCAATAAGAGAAGATGACTGTTAAAGTTAAAGTTGGAGATCACATACCTTTGAGGGTATCTCCAATAATAAAGATTAAGTCAATCTTCAAGGCTAAATAAGCCTAGTCAAAGAAATGTATAGAATATCTAAAGATGAAAGAATAGTTATTGTTTGGCTTTACCCCTAAGTCTGAGTCTCATGCACTAGGAATTGCCTGTTTCCCAGTTAACTATAAAAGTACTCTAGCAAGGGCTTGCACCAGAGGAAGTAAGTGGGAAAACAAAAGGAAAGATGAAAGTTGAAAGCTTAGAATTTTGACTCTGATTTGTAAAATTTGAGGACGAAATTTATTTTAAGGGGGAGAGAAATGTAATATCCGCCATATTCTGTAAACTGAATAGAGGCCAAACCGATAGATATAAGATAAGACAAGGCCCAGAAATGAAAGTACAGAAAGAGAAGATGTCAATGGACTAAAGAGACCCTGGTCAATTTAGTCATAAGGCTTTGAGGTTACTAAGAATGTAAGCCATGGACATAAATGTCATTAAGTATAAATACCGAGGGCAAAATGGTAATTATGAGAAAGTAGAAGGGCATTTTGGTCATTCGACAAGTCAAAGTCAAAAGTCAACTGTTGACAAAAAATTTACAGATGCCCAATAGACAGAGCTCGATTTGCGGAGTACAATCGTAAATCATAGATTTTCCAGATTCAAACTGGATTTCTGTCTATAAAATTTTGAAGGGCAAAAAGGGGAAAATAATTATTTAATGTGTCAGGAGCTCTCCAAAAATTGAGACAAAAATATGGAAAAATTCAATGAATTTTATACTATTTAATAAAATTATTATCCAGTGTACGATTAAGGTGATTTTCCCGAAAATTGGGAAAAAGACCCGAAAATCCCCAAAATAAAAATTAATTTTGGACAATTTAGAGGGCATTTTGGAAAAAGGAAAAGGGCTAGAGAATAAGTGAAAAATGTGTTGATACCTTGTTTTGATGATAACAAAGTTTTAATTTAAAGGTTACATGGCAGGATTTGGAAATGTTTTTGAAATTTTTGAAAATGAGTTTTACAGTTCAAAAACTCGAGTTTGATGATCCACAACTCGAGTTCTATGCCTGTGTTTTGGAAAAATTTTTGGTATAACTTGACTTTCCAACTTCAAGCTGTGATGACTCGAGTTACACCATTTGTAGAACTCGAGTTACATGCCTTAAGTCTTCTATCCAAGGAACTTCATGTGTAAAAACTCGAGTTTTGAGGTTAAGCAACTCGAGTCACTTGGAACATTCATCAAGAACTCGTGTTTTTAGCTTCAAGTTATGATGACTCAAGTCACAGCTTTTTTGGAAATCGAGTTGCATGCCTAAAAATCTATTTTCTAGAAATCTTATGTGCTAGAACTCGAGTTGCAGTCTTGGAGAACTCGAGTTCCCTAAACTTTCAAGGACAGCTCGAGTTTCCCACTTCAAGTTGTGACAACTAGAGTTCCAGGTTTATAAAACTCGAGTTTCATGACCCTGAACTACTGAGGAAGCTTTTTGGTACATTAGAACTTGAGTTGCAGAAGCATATAACTCAAGTTGCATAATTGGTTTACAAAAGAACTTTCAACATAAACTCGAGTTATAGCATTCAAGTTTCAGTGACTCGAGTTACTCACTTTTCAGAACTCAAGTTGCACAACATGATTTCATAACTTGCAGTCTAAACTCGAGTTATCCAAATACAAGTTTTTGAACTACATTATGAAACTTTTATTGTGAACTCGAGTTTCCAAATTAAAGTTTCCTCAACTCGAGTCAGGCATTTTTGAAAACTTGAAATTTTATCACATAACATTTTAGAGAGCTTCAAAACTATGAGGTAGAACTTGAGTCATGTATTCCCACAACTCGAGTCACAACTTTATCTGACAAACAACGTCTGACACGGAGCTTCACTTTTACCAAATCCTTCTTTATTCCTGTCAAAGATTTTTAAAACCTACTTGCCACTATAAATGCTCGTTTACTAACCGATGAAACAGGAAAAGTTTCACTTGCTGAAGATCTCCAACAACGAGAAGCATTCAGAATTTTTTCAGTCTTCACCGATGTCGAAGGATTATATTTATTGCCGCATTCAATGCTCACACAACCAGAGACAACGGCTACTCAATCTGAGTAACAGACATTTGGCCTTCTCTAATGGATAACTTAAAAGACCATCTATAAATAGAGAAGCATTGAAGACGGAAAGGGATGACGATCAACAACGCTGCTATTCATACGCTCTATGTCTCTTGCCTTTTGTAAACATTCAATATTATTCTGTGAGCTTCAGTGTTTAGCCTATCTACTCTTTTGAGAGTTCAAACTTGTGATTCATTCTTGTATACATTAAGAAACTCAAAGTTAGGGCTTTGAGTTTATTGGGCTGTGAGGTTGTTGAAAAACAGAGAGTGAAGGTCTCTGTTATCTTGCGAATAGTGAGGGGGAGTGTGACTCCTTAATTGTAAAGGCTTGTGAAGCTTGATTGTTTGTGTTTAGTAGATTGAAAATCTCAGAGGAGCTCTGAGGACTGGACGTAGGTCAGAGAGAACCGAACCAGGATAAATGACCGTGTCTATTATTCCTCCACACCCTCGGTGATTTTGTTTTAATTTCTGTGATTTACGTTTTAATTTTTTAAGTGTGACCAATTCACCCCCTCTTGGTCAAATCTTGCACTAACATTTGGTTTCAGAGCAGGTATCTTGTCTAAAGGATGTAACTATCTCAAGAGTGATCATGGCAGGATTTGGCGAACATGTGATGGCCGATGGAGCATCAATAACCAGACCTCCAGCATTCAACTGCCAGAAGTTCTCTCTCTGGAAAATAAAGTTCCAGAACTTTATTATGGCAACTGACTTTGATTTGTGGGATATTTTTGAAATAGGCAACATTATTTCTTCAAGGTTTGCACCTTACCCTCTGCAAAACACATGTGGGAAGCATTAGAGATTGCCTACGAAGGAACTGAAGCGGTAAAGGAAAGCAGAGTAAACATGCTTACCACCAAGTATGACTTACTTAGAATGAGGGATGAAGGAACAATTGCAGAATTCCAAATGCAGGATACTCACCTGATCAAGAAGTTAGCTGCTCTTGGAAAAACATACGATCAATGTTCCCAAGTGAGAAAGATTCTCAATGTGCTATCCAGCAAGTGGGAAGCAAAAGTAACAGCCATCGAAGAGTCCTGTGGAGAGTCAATGACTTTAGTGGCAGCATTGTTTGGGAGTCTCGCAGAGTATGATAACAAGCAGAAATTCAAGAAAGAATTATCAAACATTGAAGAAAAGAAGAAAAAGGGGCTTGCACTCAAATATGCAAAAGAGAATGAAAAGGAACCTGAAACAGTGGAAGAAGAAGAAGAAGAAGAAGAAGGTGTTGAAGATTAAGAACTTGCAATGCTAGTTCGCAAGTACAAAAGAATGTACCGAAAAGATCAACAAACTCGACGACCACCAAAAGGAGGATCAAGCAGGATTGTTTGCTATGAATGCAACAAACCAGGACACGTCAGGGCAGATTGTCCGCTAATTGCTGCTCAAAACAAAGAGAAGGAGAAAAAGAGACTGAGATTCTTTAAGAAGAAAAAGGCGTATGTCTCTGTCATTGGGGCGACAGCACCTCAGACGAAGAAAGTGAAGCAGAAGAAGAAGCAAACCTTTGTCTCATGGCACAAGAAGAAGAAGACACTAAGATAGAGGAGGTAATTCTCACCAACCCCACTTGTGATGAATTACTTGAAGATTATGATGAAATGCACCTTGAACTGTTAAAATTTGCAAAAGAATTATCATTTCTTATGAAGAAGCTTAGGGAGCTGGAAAAACCAATTGAGAAAACTGTCATTGCTTATGTCTGTTCTAACTGTGAGATTTTGAAAATTGAAAATAATAGATTAACAAAATCTCTCAAAAGGTTTACAAAAGGTAGTGAGATGTTACAAATCATTTTGAAAACCCAAAGAGTAACTAATGATCGTAGTGGCATAGGTTATAACCCAGCAAACGATTTTCATAAAGGTAAGAAGAAGAATGGCAACAAAAGTTATTTAAAGTTTTTCCAAAAATCTATGCATACGTCTGAACCATTTGCTTTTTGCAATTATTGTAATAGAAAGGGACATAGAACTACTTCATGTCATTTTAAGAAAAAAAAGATCTTGGAACTTACGAATGGGTACCTAAAGGAGCTGATATTCTAAAGGTACCTAGCACTAACCTGAAAGGACCCAATAAGACTTGGGTACCTAAATCAATCAAATGATCTTTTTGCAGGTTTGTCTTAGAGCATCTAAATCAAGTAAGTGGTATATAGATAATGGATGCTCAAGACATTTGACGAGTAACAAAAATAAGTCTGTCAACCTTAAAGCAAAAGAAGTGGAAAAGTAAGCTTTGGAGGCAACCAATCCAGCAGAATTGTTGGAGTTGGTGAAGTGAGTAATGCAAATGGAGCTCTGGTCAAAGATGTTTATCACGTGGAAGGATTATGTCACAATCTCCTGAGCGTGAGCCAAAGTGCTGATAAAGATAATTGAGTGATCTTCGACTCATAAGAATACTTCATTATCAACAAGAAAGATCTACTGATCAATAAAGAAAAGTTGAACATTCAACTCTGAGCTCCAAGGGACGGTAACTGTTATACCATTGATTTAGAAAATGCCTTCACTAACTCTTGTTTAATCAGTCAAACTGATGAAATTCGTTTATGGCATAAACGTTTAGCACATGTTAACATGCATCAGCTTGACCGATTAATCAAGAATGAATTTGTTCAAGGGATCCCAAAAATCAGTTTTAAAAATAACTTAGTTTGTGATGCCTGCCAAATGGGAAAACAAACCAAGTCTTCTTTTAAATCAAAGAAGGATATTTCAACTAAAAGACCCCTTGAACTACATCATATGGATTTAATGGGTCCCACAAGAGTAAAAAGTCTAGGAGGAAATCTTTACACTCTAGTTATTGTAGATAATTTCTCAAGATTTACATGGACCATATTTCTAACTTCAAAGAATGAAACTTTTGAGTTATTTATTACTTTTGCCAAGAAGGTTCAAAATGAGAAGGGTATGTCCATTGTTTCTATAAGAACAGATCATGGTGGAGAATTTGAGAATGGGATTTTGCAACATTCTGTGAAAGAGAAGGGATCAACCACAATTTCTCAACTCTAAGAATACCTCAACAAAATGGAGTCATGGAACGAAAGAATCGAGTACTTGCAGATATGGTTCGTGCAATGATGACTGATAAGAAAGTGTCTCAAGTTTTTTGGGCTGATGCAATTAGCACGGCATGCTATATATCCAACAGAGCCTACATCAGGACTTCCATGGGAAATAATCCTTACGAGCTGTTCAAAGGAAGAAAGCCAAACCTTTCTCACCTGCACATATTTGGAAGTAAATGCTTCATCCACAACAACGGCAAGGATAATCTTGGTAAATTCGACCCTAAATCTGATGAAGGTTTATTTCTAGGATATTCTAATAGAAGTAAAGCATTTAGAGTCTTTAACAAATGTACTTGTGTAGTAGAAGAGTTAGTGCATGTAGTGTTTGTTGAGACTGAACCTCAAGTGAAACCTAATCTTGATGAAGATATTGTTATTTCAAAAGTTTTTGAAAAAGAAAAGAAGGATAGTTCAACCGATATTCAACCAACAAATGATTTAGAAAAGGATCAATCAGATGAACATCCTCAATCCCCTCAACCATGATGCGATCCAGCAAGCTGATTTATCAAATTCAAAAGAGCCTCTACAAATTCCAAGTGGACCAATCACAAGAGCAAGAGCCAAGAGAATTAAGGAAGCATTAAATGGTCTTATGTAAGATGTTCTCACAAAACAAATGGCATTTGGATCAATAAAGGAGGATGAAGACTCCAAGGACATCATTAACTTGATATGGGCTGAAAATAGACTTGCAGATCCTATTTTGGGCTTGGAGGCTTCAAATGAAAGGGCTTGGACCATGGGCTATACATAGGAGGACTTATTCTGGCCTAAATAATCACATTTTGGGCCTAAAATTCTTATTAGTTATTGCTTATTTAATTTATGCGAAAATTTTTAATTTGAATTTCAAATTAGCTAGAGTTTAGGATAGTATCTATCTAGATTTTAGGATAATATCTATCTAGATTTTAGGATAGATACTATTTTGAAATTTGAATTTTATCTTCCTAGATTTTAAATTGTATTTTATCCTTTAGAATTTTAGAATGTAACCTTTATAAATACATTGTAAAGCACATTCTGAAGCAAACAATTGAGATTGGATATTATTATAAACTTTGCATTGTGCAAGTTGCTTCTTGAGGGAGGATTCTCTCTAGAGTTCTTTATTGAACTAACGACTTATCAAGGCTTGATGAACCTTATGGCGTCTTCCAACACTTCGGGTCCTTGTTCTTCCATGCTAAAGGGTTCAAGTGGATCGTCAACCTTTGTTTAGCGTTCTTGGGGTGCATCTATTTAGATTGGCTATGGGTTCTTGGGATTTTCCCTATTGGGTTTGCATCATCTTGGTATCAGAGCTTTGTTCCTAAACTCAGGTTTTATCTTTCTGTTCATTTTGTTTGAATTTCGTTCATTGTTTAATCTTTTCTTGCGTCTGTTCTTCCAGTTTATCATCAAATTGTCCCCATCCATTCATCCACTTTTCTTTCGTGTTTTTCAACATTCAATAGGTCATTTTCATAGTTCAGAGTCTCATCTTTCTGGTCGTTTTGGAATCATTTCAATCCACGATTTCTAGGTCTAGTTTTACCTGTTTCAAATTCAAAGCTTTTCTTGGAATTTCTTGGTCAGTTTGTGTTCTTGCAATTCTTGTGAAAAAAAAAAGAAAAGATACAAAAAGAATATCAAAAAAAGAAAAAAAACAGTGGAAAAAGGAAAAAACATGAAAAAAAGATTCAGAAAAAAAAAAGAAAAGAAGGTGAAAAGAAAGTTTCAGTTATTGTGTTCAGTGCAAGTATTCATCTTCGTACCTAGAAATTGCTTTATCTTCAAATCATTGTGTCATTCTTGAATAATTTGGTGCCATTCTTGATTGTCTTGAACAATTTTTGTAAGTCATTCTTGATTTCTTGAACTCTTTGATATCTCAAATCCCTAAGTGCTGTGTTGATACCGCAAACTGTGATAGCCTTTACTGCATTGCTTAGTGCTTTAAAGGGCCTCAAGAGGGATTTAAAGAGTGGAAAAAGGCAAGAGTGCAATACATCAATTTAAAAGCCAAGATTGAGTGAAACACGAGTGCTGAGTGACAACTTGAGGGAAACCCATGAGCAAATTTATTTCACTAATATATTTCTCGCAGATAAAATGTCAAATATGGAAGAAACATCTGATAATTTTAATCCATTAAGCGAAGGAGACAAATTTAGGATAATACAACAACGACTTTCCCATTTAGATGTGATGTTTGGAGAAATAAGGGATACACTAGAAAGGTAAGATGAAAGGATTACAAATCTGCAAAGAGATATGCCAAATCCTAGAAGGCATAATAGGTGAAGGGAAGTCTCTATGGATGAATTTGAATCTGAAAGTGATGAAGTTGGAGGTAGTGAGGAAGAATTTGAATCTGATTATGATACTAAAAGTAATAGGCATAGAGGAGGAAGGCATGGGAGGAAACATGGCACAAATATTCCAAGGGGGAAGGATATAGTAGATGGATACCTTGGCAGCATCAAAATGAAAATTTCACCTTTCCAAGGCAAGAGTGATCCTGAAGCGTATTTAGAGTGGGAAAAGAAAATAGATATGATCTTTGAGTGCCATAATTATTATGAGGCTAAGAAGGTGAAGTTGGCATTAATAGAATTCACTGATTATGCAATTGTTTGGTGGGATAAATTGGGTATCAATAGGAGAAATAATGGTGAAAGACCTGTAGCAACATGGAGGGAGATGAAAACCTTATAAGGAGGAGATTTATTCCTAACCATTACTATAGGGAGCTTTATCAAAAGTTGCAGACCCTTGCACAAGGCTCCAAGAGTGTGGACGTATTTTATAAAGAGATGGAGTTAGCTTTGATAAGAGCTAATGTTCAAGAAGAAAGAGAGGCTACAATGGCTCGTTTTCTGAATGGGCTAAACAAAGACATTGCTGATATAGTGGAACTGCATCATTATGTGGAGTTAGAAGACATGGTGCACATGGAAATTAATGTTGAAAAGCAACTCAAAGCAAAAGGGATATTCAAAATTCCATTTTGGGTCAAGCTCTTCACAAAAGCAGAATTGGAGGAAAGGAGAAAGATTTACCCCAAAGGAATCCTTTAAAGGCAAAGAAGAAGCTTCATCATAGAGTAAAGGTAAATATGATTCCCAAACTTCTAGAAATAGAGATATAAAATGTTTCAAGTGTTTGGGTACAGGTCATATAGCTTCTCAATGCCCCAACAAGAGAGTCATGATTCTCAAAAATCAAGAAATTATAACTAAAAGTGAAAGTCATGATGATTATATGCCTTCAGTTGAAGATGCTAGTGATGATGGGGTTGAATATGCTGTGGAAAGAGAATGCCTTGTTGTTAGAAGAGTTTTGAATTGTCAAATTAAAGATGAGGTGGATGAGCAAAGGGAAAATATTTTCCATACTTGCTACCTTATTAATAACAAGTTATGTAGTGTGATCATTGATGGAGGGAGTGTTACAAATGTTGCAAGCACTACACTAGTTGAGAAATTGAATTTGCCAACCATTAGACACCCTAGGCCATACAAGCTGCAATGGTTGAATGAATGTGGGGAAATTAAAGTTGATAAGCAAGTTCTGGTTTCTTTCTCAATTGGCAAATATTGTGATGAGATATTGTGCGATGTTATTCCTATGCATGCTGGACATCTACTTTTGGGTAGACCTTGGGAGTTTGATCGGAAGGTAAAGAAGGATGGGTTTACAAATAGATATTCTTTTGTGATGAAATGACAGACCCATTACTCTTGTGCCATTGACTCCACAACAAGTGTATGAGGATCAACTTAAGATGAAAAAAGAGAGAGAAAGAGGAAAAAGAGATGAGTGTGAAAAAGAGAGAGGATGTGAAAGTTCAAAAAAAGAAATTATGAAAAAAGAAAGGAATAGCAAGAGAAAAGAAAAAAAAGAAAATGAGTTTTTATACAAAGAAGAGTGAAGTGAGAAGTGCCTTTGGGGTAGAAACACAATTGCTTCTCCTTGTTTACAAGGAAGGCTTTTTAAACACTAACAACATTAACACTTCTTTTCCTAGTGCTGTTGGTTCTTTATTGCAGGAATTTGACGATGTGTTCCCTGAAGAGATTACACTAGGTTTGCCACCTATCAGAGGAATTGAACATCAAATTGATTTCATTCCCGGAGCAACAATTCCTAATAGGCCAGCCTATAGAAGCAACCCAGAAGAAACAAAGGAGCTTCAAAAGCAAGTGGAAGAGCTCATGGAAAAGGGGTATGTAAGAGAGAGTTTGAGTCCTTGTGCAGTCCCAGTACTTTTAGTACCTAAGAAAGATGGAACTTGGAGGAAGTGCATTGATTACAGAGCTATGAATAATATCACTGTAAAGTATCGTCACCCCATTCCTAGGTTAGATGATATGCTTGATGAATTACATGGTTCTATTGTCTTTTCTAAGATTGATTTGAAATCTAGAAGGGGATGAGTGGAAAAAGCTTTCAAAACAAAACATGGTTTATATGAATGGTTAGTAATGCCTTTTGGGTTAACTAATACACCTAGTACTTTCATGAGATTAATGAACCATGTCTTGTGTGCTTTCATTGAAAAATTTATTGTGGTTTATTTTGATGATATTCTGATTTATAGTAAGAATCTTGATAAACACTTGAATCATTTGCATTGTGTGCTTGATGTTTTAAGAAAGGAAAAGTTATTTGCAAATTTGAAAAAGTGTGATTTTTGCGTACATAAAATTGTTTTTCTTGGTTTCGTGGTGAGTAGTAAAGGAATAGAAGTTGATGAGGAAAAGATAAGAGCTATAAAAGAATGGCCAACACCTAAGAGCATAACAGAGGTGAGTTTTCATGGCTTGGCTAGTTTTTATAGACGCTTTGTGAAAGATTTTAGCACACTTGCTGCACCACTAATTGAGATCATTAAAAAATCTATTGGGTTTAAATGGGAAAAAGCACAAGATGATGCTTTCATTACACTTAAAGATAAATTGTGTTCTGCACCTGTGTTAATATTGCCTAATTTTAATAAAGCTTTTGAGATTGAATGTGATGCATCTGGAGTTGGATAGGAGCCGTTTTGATGCAAGAAGGGAAACCAATTGGTTATTTTAGTGAAAAATCAAATGGAGCAGTTGTAACACCTCTTATTTATCCCTCTTAGCTTCCATTATAATTATTTGGAACCAATTAATAGCCTCAAACAACTTACAATGTCAAAAGGGACCAAATTAAAAACTTTCATTCTTAATAAAGTTACTATTCACAGTTTTTAGGGCCAACTTTGAAAATTCATAATTAATTCTAGAAAAATTGAAATTGAGTGGTTCCAACTTCTATTTGAATCTTATAAATTTCTTTATGAGGGACAAATACTCATTTGAACATAAACTTGTCCAGTTGGTACAGTTTCATTCGTGAAATATGTACTGTTCATATGGTAATTTTCTATTTTCCTAGGATTTTCTGTGATTTTTGGCCAAATTTGGACAGTCATAACTTTCTTTACAAAACTCCAATCTCAGTGAAATTTGGCTTGTTTTAAATCTTGCAATATAAAATATTTTTCCAGAAAATTTTATCTCATTTGGAATTCATTTGCCCTGTTTCACATTATGCCAAAGTTGGGGGTTTAACCAACTCAGCCAAATTTTCCACTTAACTTCATAATTCAACCTAATGATTCCTAAACTTTTCTTAATCATAATAACCTATGAAATTAGGCCTTCTTAGGCCATATATTAGTTATCATGAGTCATCATACATGCATAAGTTATATTACATGCCATTTTACAAATCTCATCAATATAATGTGCTTGTTTGGCAACTCTTAAATTATACCCATAAGTACGTTCAATAGTGTTTTTCCACAAAACGAGACAATCTCCTCCACATATTTGCCTCGGCTTGTGTGAATAAGTCCATAAGTACTTCTCCACTGCTTTACCAAACGGACACAATGTAAAGTTTACAACATAATTTACATTCAGTCACATGTGCACATTTTTACTTCAAGCATCATGAATTTCCTCCTTAACCTTTGATGTGCTTCCACCTAAAAATGGTTAGTGGGGGAGAATGAGATTCTTTTGAAAATCCCAGTAGCAAAACTACCTAACATACATTCATAAAAATGCATGACAACTTTCTAAATGAATGTGGATTAATAAAAGTGAAACATGAAACACATAAATGCATATGGTCATAGCATGAACATGCACACATCCACACTTTCATCACCATAAAGTTCAAAATAAGTCATGAATCAAACAAAGGAATTTTCATGATAACATCAATTAGAGTTAGATGGTCTTGCTACCTTATCTCTTTAGCTTTTCCTTAGGATTTAAACCTCTCTTGATGGTCTTTCCCAATAGGCTCATTGGCTTCTCAATATCCTAAACATATTCAAGAGCATAATCATAAATTTTCAGCCATCACAAAACAAGAAACCTTGCAAAAACACAATATGACCCTTAATGCTCCTTTAAGCATCCTTTAAGACTTTGAACTTGCTCTTGTGATTTTAAATGCTTCCCAAAACTTTTTCTCACTTATACCCTACACAATTTTTCCTTCTAAACTCAATGGAAGCATCAAAATTATCAAAATCAAAGTCCTCCTATCCCATACAGGTCTGGACGAAAATCTGTCTATGAAAGGAGAAAATGGTTTTTCAAACTTTATCATATGTAACAACATATTCTTGATCCCAAAACACTTCTCATGGATTATTTAGCTCAAAAATAACTCTTCCTCATCAAATATAAAATTGGACAGCATCTCCCCTTAGGGTTTGAGATTCCAAAATTTCATACATACATCAAACCCAAGCAATATATACATCAATCTTCTCCTTATCATGCAAGGAGTGTTTTACAACCATTTATTTCCTCTAAATCCCTCTCTTTCTCATTTTTCCTCTCATGAAACCTAACTTTCCAGCCACCAAAAGAGATCCAAAACCAAAAATCTAAAAACCGATAGAAAGGTAGAGGAAGTCACAAGGAAGAGAATCATGTATAGTTTCAAATGCTTTAACCTCTTACCTTTGATTTTCTCAAGCTTCTTCCTTCTCTTTGTGCTTCTTCATGGAGTCTCTTCTTCTCTCTTTTTCCAGCCCCAAAGTCAGTCACCAAATGAGGAAGATGAAGAAGAATTTGCTACTTTATAATCTTATAAAAAGGAATGAAGGGTGGAGATTTAATCTTGTAAAAATATCATGATCTAATGGTTATAAATCTTCCACCTCTTTCCACACATGCTTACATATTATTGGCTAGTCATAAATGTCATTATGGGCTGCACATTGGGTGT
>JANTPZ010128853.1:0-11363 GCA_025593235.1 Vachellia pachyceras
ATAATAATTTTATCAAATACTATATAATTAACTGGATTTTCCATATTTTTCTCCAAATTTTTGAAGAGCTCCTAATATTTCAAATAATTATTTTTCCTCTTTTACCCTTCAAAATTCCGTAGACGGAAATCGGGTCCGAATTTGGAAAATCCGTGTTACGTCATTGCGACCGGTATGTCGACATCTATCTTTTGGGCATCTGTAAATTTTTCTGATATTTTGGTCAACTGGTTGACTTTTTGACTTTGACTTTGACTTTTCTTTTGTCAAATGACCAAAATACCCTTTAACTTTCTCATAATTACCATTTTGCCCTTACTTTCTCTACTTTTTCAAAATTTACTATTTTGCCCTTACTTTTGATACTAAAAGACCTTTGTGTCCTTGATCTTTTATTAAATGACGTATGGGTCCCTTCCTATAAGGTTTCCCATCCTCATATTTCTTCTAGGGAAATATACTTAAATTTGGAATTCACACGGAACTCCGTGCCTGAACTTCGGCCCTTAGTCTTTCTTTCTTTTTGAGCTTTCTACTTTTCGTCTCTAATTCATCATCATAATCATCAAATTAGCCTTTATTTCATTTAGTATGAAATTATGGATATTACAAAATGCATTGACTTAGTTAATTTGTAACTATTACCCAGATCGCATTGTTCTTCGTTGATTCTGGTAATCCAACGATGAAATCCATTGTACTACCAACCCATTTCCACTATGGAATTGCTGGGCTCTGTAACATTCCTGGTGGCCTCTGATGATCTATCTTCACTTTCTGACAATTGAGACATTTTGTTACATACTTTATAATATCTCACTTCATTCTAGGCCACCAAAACAGCCGTTTCAACTCATGATACATTTTTGTCATTCCAGGATGAATGGTATATCTGCTTCTGTGAGCCTCATCTAATATCTTCTATCTCAAAACAGACTTTGGAGGGATATAATATCTGTTTCTGAACTTGAGTATTCCCTCAGGGCTCTTGTTGAATTCTCTAGCTCCCCCTTGACTCATCTAAGTCTCTATACCCTGGGCAAATTGATCTTCTTGCTGAGCTTCCTTAATCTCATCTTCTATGTTACTATGAATCTGAGTGGCACCATATTTATTAGTCTCTACTTGCAACTGATTCAATACACCCCAATCTCTGAGGTTCTCTATCAATCTCTGCTCTTTCATCATCATCATAGTTGCCTACGCTGTCTTCCTGCTCAATGCATCAGCAACTACATTAGCTTTACCCAGATGATACTTGATCTGATAGTCATAGTCTTTGAGCAATTCTATCCAGCGTCTCTGTCTCAAGTTCAACTCTTTCTGATCTTGTAAATATTTGAGACTTTTGTGATCAAATACAGCTCGACGGTTGCACAATACAAATAGTACCTCTATATCTTTAGAGCGTAAACTATCGCTGCTAGCTCCAAATCATGTGTGGGATAATTTTCTTCATGAGATTTTAATTGTCGTGAGGCGTAAGCTACTACCCTTCCCTGCTACATTAATCGCATCCCAATCCATGCTTACTAGCATCACTGTAGACCACATAGATCTCTTTCGGATCTGGGATCACTATTATAGGGATCGAGGTTAGCCTTCTTTTCAACTCTTGGAAACTAGCCTCACACCTGAGTCCCATGAAAAAGGTTCGTTCTTTCTGGTGAGCTTAGTCAGCAGTAAGGCAATTCGAGAAAAGTTTTGTATAAATTTTCTATAATAATCCGCTAGGCCTAGAAAGCTTCTGACTTCCATTACTGTCTTAGGACGATTCCATCTCAGTATTGCCTCTACTTTGGCTGAGTCTATTGTGACTCCTTTCTAAGAGATCACGTGGCCTAGGAATTTCACTTCTGATGACCAGAAATCGCACTTACTGAGTTCAGCGTATAATTGTTATCCTTTTAAAACAGCTAATACAATTCTCAGATGCCTTTCGTGTTCCTCTAAAGATTTGGAGTACACCAGGATATCATATATGAAGACTACGACAAGTTGATCAAGGTATTGCTGAAAAATACGATTCATGTAATCCATGAAAATTGTAGGGGCATTCGTTAATCCAAACGGCATCAACAGAAACTCATAGTGTCCATATCTAATGCGGAAAGTCATCTTGGAAATGTTCTCAGCTTTAACTCAGAGCTGATGATAGCCTGATCTAAGATCTATCTTCGAAAATACTGTGGCACTACTCAACTGATCTAGCAAATCATTGATATGAGGAAGCGGATACTTGTTCTTTACTGTCACCTTATTAAGCTCATGGTAGTCTATACATAATCTAAGACTCCCATATTTCTTTTTAACAAAAAGAACTGGTCCCAAGTATTAAATCAATGACAATCTCTACCTCTCTCTAGAGGCAATCCATCGATTTCCTTAAATAACACATTCGGGGACTCACTTACTACCGGAATATCTTAAAGGGATTCTTTCATTTCAGTCTCTACTGAAAAATAAAATTATGTAGCACTAACATCCCTTCCGGAGGTATCTCTCTACTTTAGCCTCAGAATAAAATCTAATCTAACCTAAGTGTTTAGGACCATTTTCTTAGAGAGTAACATCAGGGTTTGACTTTCACAATCCCATAACATTTCATTGGGCCACTACCAATTCAACCAAACAATCATATCAATATCAAGATATTGTATGCAAATTAAATCAAAAATGGTGTAGCAATAATCATACCAAATCATATCACTCAAGCAGGCACAGTGGGTAACAACATGAATGCTAGTAGGGGTAAACATAATCATATGATGTGGTAGAGTGTCTATAGTCCAGTCCAAGCATTTAGTCCAGCTACATGCAACCAAATAATAACATGTGCCCTTATCATAAATTGCATATACAAGGTAATTATGTATCTTAGTCGTACCTAGGGTCATAACGGGTATCTTATCCACTTCCTATGTAATGGCAAAGACAAGCTTTTTGGCCTGCTTGGTAAGGTCCAATACCATGAATACGGTTACACCTACTACAAGCCTGACCAAATAGGTTTTGTTGGCCAATTTCTTTGTTTCCTTGTTTCTTAAATCCCTTCTTAAACTTCAGCTTGCTCCCTTTCTTTACTCCCGATGTACTTGCTGGTCCCACAGCTTCAGTCAAATTACAATGATTTTGGCTACCCTCAGTTACTCTACAAACTTTAATTGCAGTATCGAAGGTTGTCATCCTCCTTCTCAGGCCACATCTCTCTTACTATACTGCTTGGGCTTCCAAACATCAATTTATTCATTAGCTCATTCATTATCTTTTCTATGCCAACTTGCTACATCAAAAGATTAGGCCATCTTTACCATCCTTTTTATGATAATTACCATAATCATATACCCAAATCATTTAATGGACTTCTACCCTTGACCATTACTAGGCCATCTTTTCCCTTCTTCATTTTTGGGGTGCTCCGTATGCTGTATATTTGTCATGTGGAAATGTACGGGAAGAGAAACACCCCATGGTCCAACCACTTGTATAGCTGTCCCATATTGTACGGGAAGAGAAACACCCCATGGTTCACCACTTGTGTAACTGTCCCAAACTATTTGGAAGAGAAGCACCTCATGTGCAACTATCCCATATCCTTCTTGTCTATTAGGAAATAACATGCCTTTCAATGGCAATAACATTCTGGCATAGAACAATCACCACCCCAAACCTAGAGGAACGCTTGCTAGCTAAATTTCCTCTGGCATACTTTTATTGGGTACATCCTCTTCTTATAATGCAATAACATATCTTGTTCCAATCAGGAACTTCTCATAGCCTCTTAATCACTTAGCAGCGGCATTTAGCAGGAATAAAACTTCATTTCACTTTTCAATTTGGCCTAAGTGTTACACCTTTTCTGATGCCTGAAGATATATTACAATATCACTAACAATGACTTCAACGTTCAAGGCATCCTCAAGTCCTAAAGAATCTATCTTTACTGTCTCCAAGAGTAACATATGTCATCTTCCTCTCTTCCTCATCGTCTACATCATTATGATAGCTTCCTGACTTTCCCTTTGGTAGCTCTTAGGATTCCTTGACCAATCCTTCCATGGTCATTTATATTTTACAATTTATTCACATAGGAATCCTTTATCACTTAGATATTCAATCCTATGTACTAGTAGATAATTCATTACGAAGTATTCTCAAACTCCACTGCTAGTAGTACGCCTTTTCAACTATTACTAGTCATTAGAATTGGCTATCCAAGATGGGACATCTGTTGTGGCTACTGCTCTGCAGCTATTACTATGCCTCTTACAGTCTATCCATTATACTCATAGCAATCACGAGGCTTTAAACAATTTTAGTACCCTTAGTACTTTCCGCAATTTCACGGAACCACTTTGATGCTTACACATTGGCCACAACCTCATCAACAACTACCCAACTCAATTTCATTTTTGTAACCTTTACTCTAATATGCCTCAATAGTTCAGCATCTAGAATGGTTGGTTTCCAAGCCCACAACCATTCCCTATCTTCGACTGCATCTAAAGCTAGTTGATCCACTTCAGAAGCTTCTCTGGCCTTTTGGATCCATGCTAGATGAAAACCTCGCCCTTGCAGAGTTGCATGTTCTCGTTTAAATCTCGAGATGCTACCATCATATCATGATCCAGATGAAATATATTCGGGGTTCTCTTCCCCTTTTTGAACTCTCTTCTACTACTGGTATGATTGGCCTCTCTGGCTCAATCATAAAAGTGATTCCAGTAGTTACATCATTCATGTAGCACACTTCAATCTCTTCTTTGCTGGGTGCTCTTCCTCTAGTACCGGCATCTCTTCCATCTTACTGGTTCTGGGTCATACTCATATGGATCGTATTGGTTTACTGAGTACAAACTTACCTCTGATGCCTTGTTGATATGTTTATTTGACTTCTTGTCCTTAAGTCATTCATGCTTGACTACTCTACTTTATTCATTCCAATATATGGATATATATATATATATCAACATTTAATAAAGCATAACTCACAAGGCAATAAGCATAAGTCACAAACCAATCCAATAAGCACTTAGCATTATGCAAGAACAAGGCATAATTCACACAACATTAATTATGCGTAAGGCATCGTCAAAACATAACAAGTCCAAAACATTTGCTCTGATACCACCAAGTTTAACACCTCCAATTGCTCATATTAGATCATTATTGAACTACTCTAGGGCCTTAGATATAAAAAATGTGACCAAAATAGTGAACCAGAAATTTTCAAAACGAAAAAAAACGATGTTACTGTTCACTTGTCACTTTTTCAGATTTCTTACCCAAATTTGAAAGTTCATAATTAATTCTAGAAAAATCGAAATTGAGTTGTTCCAATTTCTAAATTTATCTTATTGAGTGATAAATAGGGGAAAAATACTCATTGGCCCAAAAAGTTTCCCATTTGAATGGTCACTTCCAGTTTTTCCCTTAAACCTTGGAAAATCATAAATCTTTATCTACACATCCATATTTAGCAAACTTTAGCTCATTTTAAATCTTAGGATGTGTAGTATTTAACTGGAAGATTTTGTGACATTTGGACCTCATTTGCTATTTTTCATCATCACTTAAAAATGGGCAGTTTCAAGGGTCTTTGGAACCCTTCTTTCTCAAACTTTCTTTCTAAAAATTTGCTAAGGCTCTTTTACCATTTTAAAACTCCTCTTCATACATGCTTAACTTGTTTAACTCACTTGCTCATGATCATGCATGTATGTACATATAATTACCCATTTTTCATGTAGGAGTTTTACACTTCATGGCTACATATTTTACTTAAACATAAGTTACAATCATTTCACATAACTCCATAAACAAAAGCATATCATTATGCCACCTTCAATCATTATTCCACTTGCTCCTTAACCTTGCTTGAGCTTGCACCTAGTATGGTTAGTTAGGGGATAATAAGATTTTGGAAAATCCCAATAGCAAAATTAACTAACAAACTTGTGAATGTGCATGACATGCTTTTATCGTATGTGTAAGATCAAAATACATGTGGCATGTTCCACTACATAATATCATGCATATAGCCATACCAATCAAAGTTACATACATACACATAACATTTAGTTCATTCATCACAAAATCATGCACCATTCACTAACAAGTTCATAAAAACAATAGTTCAAAGTTAGTAGTTTTGCTACCTTTTTCCTTTAGCTCTCCTTAACCTTTAAAGCACTCTTGATAACTTTCCCAACAAGTTCTTTGATGTTTTAACTTCCTAAACATCATACAAGAATATAACCATCAAGCTCAAGCATAACAATGCAAGAGAACTAAAAAATGCAATATTCCCTTAATTGCTCTTTTAAGAACCCTTAGAACACTTAAACTTGTTCTTTTGACCTCAAATGCTTCCCAAATCCTTTTCTTACGTTTACCCAAAGCCATTGGAAGAATTAGAATCATCAAAATCCCACTCCCTCTATTTCTTTTGATTTTTCAAAAATCTACACAAAAGAGGGAAGTTTGGATTTTTCAAATTTTCTCTTCATATACATGTATATTCTTATTTCCAACTCCTTTTTATGCATTATAACACTCAAATACATATTTCCCTCTCAAGTTTCCAAATGGACAGCACCTCCCCATACATTTAGGGTTTCCAAAAATTTCCACAACAACCAAAACAACCAACAACATATATCAAACTACTCTTTACTACTCAATAAAGAACTTGCAACCATTTACTACCTCTAAAACCTTTTCTTTCCATTTTATTTTCTTGAAACCCTAATTTTTCTTCTTTAAAAAGAGGGCTCTATTCAAGAAAACAACCCAATGAAATGGGAAAAGAGGTTGTAAGGGGTAGAAAAATGTAAAGAGTTGGTTGCTTAAGACTTACCTTGTTATTGTGAGCTTGCTCTTCTTCCTCTTTAGAGCAAAAAGGGTGTCTTCTTTGGCTTGGGAGGGAGAGAGAATTTCAGACCATGAGAGAGGGAGAGGGTGATGAAAATGAGAGGAGAAAATGGAGGTTTAGCTAATTAAATCCCTTCATAAAATAATGAATGGCTAAGATTAAAACTTAATGGCTAAGTTTCCTCTTGAATGATCAAGATCTTGCCACTTGTCAAGCTCTTGTGGAGAGTGAAAAAATTGTCATCATTACTCTCTAGCTTCTCCTTCAACACTTGGTTAGACTAATGAATCCATTAACATCCAGCTATTATCTAGTTACTTGCTTAATTACTATTTACCCCTGTTAAAAGTAACTTTTCTCCGGTAAATCCTTTATCTATTTTTCTGGAGATATTTTCTTCCTTATTTCATCTCCATATTTCCCTCATGAATAAGGTGCCATCTTATCCCCAAAATACCCCTGGTTTTCCTCATAATTCATCCGGGTTCCTCGATTCCGATAAACACCGTAAAACATCCTTCGGCTGCCAATTTGACTTTAGGGTATGAAAAATTCCTAGAATTTTCCCTGATACTCTAGTCCTTTTCCATTCATCAAAATTCTTCTTGAATTTTCCATAATTAATTTTCTAAGAAAATCCTTTTTCCGGGGTTTTCGGGTATTGTTGTCCTACGAACTAAGGAACTACCTTTACTGGATACTGTATAATAATTTTATTAAATACTTTAGGATCCAACTAAACTTTTCTCAGTTTGAGTCTCTGGTGTTTGAGGACTCCTGTTACCTCAAATAATTACATCTTGGTCATTTAGATAGTCAAAAACCCTTAACTACGAAAATGCCATTACTTGTCTTACTTTTCCCATAATTACCAAAATTCCACTACCTTTTCTACTTTTGCCATAATTACCAAAATACCATTACTTTTTCTACTCTTTCTTAATTCCAACTTCACCCTTAGTCAACTTTGACATTTTTGTCAACTTTGACTTTTTTGGTCAACTTTGACTTTCCCGCAGACTTTTAACCAAATTATCAAAATGTCATTACTTTCTAATGACATTTTATGCCCTGAACCTTTTTAATCGAAATGATCATTTTACCCTTGTCATTTATACCGAATGACCATTTTGCCCTTTGGTCATCTTTACATAGAATTCTCAAAACTTGGGGACTTCGTCACTCATGATCTTCCTTATCCATAGGCATTTTCTTTTTCTATATTTCTTATCTATGGTCCTTAACTCAACTCATAACTATTGGTTTAACCGTCATTTCCAATTACCGGAATATGTGGATATTACAATAATACCACATTCACATACTATAATCCACATAGTCACATAATCAAAACATGAAGAGGTTTAGGTTACAATTTCTCCAACATACCAATCAAAGCAACATTCATAAACCATAAAACTCAAAGTGCATAACCTCATTCACTCTTCATTCACCTTTCCTTGAGCTTGCACCTAGGGAGGGTTAGGTTGGGAGAATGAGATTTTATGGAAATCTCAATAGCAAAACACACTAATACATGCTTCCAAAATTATATTCACACTTTCACCCTACACAATTTTTCATTCTAAAGCCAATGGAAGCATCAAAATCATGAAAATCACACTCTTGCCATATTTTTTAGACCTGGTCAAAAACATAACAATAGCCCACAATTGTGATTTTCAAACTTTCATTGCATATAAGGACTTATTCTTGATCCTAACCCACTTCCAATGCATTATTCAACTAAAAAACACCTCTTCCTCATTAAATAAAAATTTGGACAACACCTCCCCTTAATATTCATCATTCAAAAAATTTCTACAAACAACAAGCCAACACAATATATACATCAATCAACTCCTTATCATGCAAGGAGTGATTTTCAACCAATGTTTTCCTCTAAATCGGACTCTTTCTCTTTTTCCTCTCATGAACCCTAACTTTCTAGCCACCAAAAGAGAGCCTAAACCAAAACTCTAAACCGATAGAAAGGTAGAGGAAACTCCAATGATCAAGAATATGTCTAGGATTTCTTAAGGTAGCTACTTACCTTGGAGTTTTTATAACTTCTTCTCCTCTTCCTTAGCTATAAAAATGGTGACTTCTCTTTTCTTTTATAGCTGAAACATTCATGCAAATGGTGAGGAAGATGAAGGGATAATGCCTCTTTAATTGCATCAAAAGTGAGGTAGATGGCTAGGATTGAATCTTGCTTTAATGAATGATCCAATGGCTCACATGAAACTAACACACCACCAGATTTTGCTGCCCAAAATATGATCCAAATGAGAAGATAAATCAGATTTTATCACATGGTGCCACATGACCAAGATTTAGTATAACTACACCGATAAAGTAACTTTATTCTGATGATTTCTACCATTTGTTTGACCTCAATTATTGCAACTTTTAGCCTTCAAATAAGGCTAAAATTGTTACTGTAGGGTCTGACCAATAGGGGGTGAATTGGTCACTTTTTAAAATTAAAATCACAACTATAGAATTAAAGCAATGTCACCAAGTGAATAGAGTGAGAGAAGATAACACAGGAGATTATCCTGGTTCGGTCTTCTTGACCTACGTCCAGTCCTAATAGTACCTCTGAGATTTCTCAATCCACTAAATGCAACAACAGAAGGTTCCTCAAGCCTTTATAATGGGAACTCACTCCCCCTTACACGTTTTACTAAAATAGAGTATCGGACTCTGTTTTCTATCTCAACTTCAGTCCAACAAGCTCAAGGTCTCAACCTTGAGTCACTCACAAATTTACAATAAACATTGGCTAGAAAAAATCTCTCAAAAGAGTAGATAGCAAATATTGAAGCTTAGAAAGAATCAATGAATGATTTACAGAGAACGTAATAAATATCGTAGAATATTCTTATTATTCGTCTCTCTTGTATTCTCTGTATTGAATGCTTAACCTTTTACAGGTGAAGAGTAATAAAGTAGCCATTAGACTCCATTAATAGCCATTACTCCACCAACCAGTCTACTTTACCATTGATGGTGTAATTAATAAAGCTTAAATTATCGACAACGAAGGTGGCAGACAAATGTTAAGATGTTTACGTATGAGATTTTATCTGATCCTCATTCCTTATTTCATAAGTCAGCCTTTATGCATTTATGAGAGCAGTTAGCATTCAAAATGTCATTATACAGATAAGAAACTTTTTTGTAGAGTGTAGGTGAAGTGTGTTAGAAGTAAAGTTGTCAGATAAAGTAATGCTCGAGCATGACACTCTAATGCTTAAGTATTGCAATGAATATTTCAAAGGAAAGCTCAACGATATAACTCAATGCTGAAGCATAAGATGAAAGTATTTGAAAAATATCTGAATACCTTGAGTAATAAAATGTAGTGCTTGAGCACTGACAATGCTTCTTAAGGCTGCTTGAGCATTCTATTTAAGTATTGAAAAGAAGTATGTTTTGGAAGCCTCAATACTCGAGTGCCAGGTCATGGTGCTCGAGCATTATGAGTGCTGGCATAATTGAGTATTGAATGCTAGTTTGAGGATTGAGTGCCAGGTCATTGTAGCAGGTTGGAGCATTTTCAGAAAGCATAATTGAATAGAAAAATTTTGGGCTCGATGTTTGAGGATTGAATGCTAGTGCTCGAGCATTGGTAATGCTTTCAATCAATGCTTGCAGCATTTACCCCAGCACTGCGTAAAAACCTTAAATACTTGAGCACTGTAACTTAGTGCTCAAGCATTGGCTCTGCTGGAGACCATTGTGGAGCATTGCATGGTAGTACGAAGTAAAAGTTTTCAATGATTGAGCACTGTGTTTCTAGTGCTCAAGCATTGGGTATGCTTCTGGCCAACGTTTGAATTATTGACTGACAACATTAGCAAAACTCTCAATACTCGAGCACTGTGTCCTAGTGCTTGAGCATTTGCTATGCTTCAGCCAATTCTTGAAGTGTTGACTGATAGCACTATTGAGACCCTTTCATTTAAGCCCGATGCTCGAGCATTGAATACCAGTGCTTATAAGGGCCATACACAATTTTGGAAGCATAAAGTTACTTTATGGAATCATAAAGTTTCCAAAAGTAAAATTTTCATAAATGTGATATGTTACTTGTAAGGGTCATATTTGAAGACCAAAAAGAGAAGTAAAATATCCCAAACAAATGATAGAATTTATCAGAACAAAGTTACTTTATCAGTCTTAGTTATATAGGATTAAGGGATACTTGTTACCAAAATAGTTTGTTGCACTTTGGGACAACTTTTCTTACCATTTTCTTATCCCATAAGTCAGTCAAAAAGGGCAGAAAAATCAAGAAATGAGTTGTCCAAATCTCAACCCTTAGATCACTAAGTTAATGTAAGATTTCATCTCCACCGTTGGATCAATTTAGCCTATTATTAAAACACATTTTCCTCTTCATTCTCCAGACCATTTTTCATGCAAGAACTGACAGTAAGAGTGAGAGAAGAGGTGTGAACAAGGAGAAGCTAAAGAGAAG
>JANTPZ010128923.1:0-15530 GCA_025593235.1 Vachellia pachyceras
GCAAATGATCTCCAAATGGAATGAAATTTTACAGAAAAATAGTTCATATTGCGAGATTTTTATCAAGCCAAAGAACACTAAATTTGGAGTTTTGTACAGAAAGTTATTAAGTTTCAAAGTTTGAAGAAAATCACTGGAAAACCTGGGAAAAATAGAAAAATGACCAAGTGTACAGTACATTTTTATGAATTAAACTGTATCATTTGGGCAAGTAAATGACTCAAAGAGTATTTTTCCCTTGTAAAGGAACTTACAAGCTTCAAATATAAATTGGTAGCACTCGATTTCGATTTTTCTACAATTAGTTATGAATTTTCAAAGTTGGTCCTAAAACCAGTGAATAGTAACTTTCACAAACTTGAAAGTTTTCAAATTGAAAATTTTGGACCCTTTGATCATAATGAGGCTTCCTTTTGATTCCAATTCACTTTGTAATGAAGCTAAGGGCTAAGTTAAGGAGTGTCACACTTCTCCTACTCTATCACAATCAAAATCTACAACATTGTCCAGGAGAGTAAGGATTGCTGAGCCCTCCTAAGAGACAGTGGCACCTTCAGTGCAAAAATCTAGTGCAAGCCAACCAAGGTCAATCCTGAAAAATAAAGGAAAGGCCCATGTGGAATCTACCTCTCATTCAGTGCCTGATACTCTTGCTCCCTCAGATTTTGAGACTGAAAGTGTCCTCCACAAAGAATGGCATCTACTTCCAAACCAAGAGCAAGAGGAAAGAAAATGGTGATAAAGATCAACTTCCCAAGGAACCCAAAGACTTCAATATATCTACGGTATATGTCAATAACCCTTCTGAGTTTGAGGCTAAGTTGAAGAGTAGATCATTATGCCCTTCTATTTATGTGAGTTTAAAGGAAATAGATGGTTTTGGGTTCAAAGTTTCTGATTATGTTGACCATTACAAGCCTTTAATTGAGATAAAGGATGATTTTTCTACTGAAATGGTTAGAATCTTTTACAATAACATGTATTCAACCTCTATTAAGGATGATAAGAGGGAGATCATTTCTTATTCAATGGTCACAAAGATTAGAGGCAAAGAGTTACTTATCACTCCTGAATCACTGAATGGATTTTTGGGGACCAATGAATATGTTAAGAGCCTAACAAATTTTTCAAAGGAAGAAATTCATAATTTTTTAAGGCCTGGGGTCACCTATGTCACTTTGTCTTTTGAACCTTCTGCCATGCCCCCACTTCAAAGAATTATTCATTACATCTACTCTAGATGTTTAATGAATAAGAGTGGGAACTATACTCATTTAGCTCATATGTATTATCACAACTTGGCATGGATTATGAACAAAGAGAAGAGAAATATTAGAGAAATGATTTTTAATGAGATGTGGATATTTGTGCTCTTGGGTTCTAAAAGGATTACAGTGCCCTATCCATGTTTGGTGTCCAATATGCTGAATCAACTCAAAATATGGCCCATATTGGATAAAGTAGAAAAACCTATAAAGTTTGGAGGAGCTCATTTACACAGGATGAACATAAGTATAATAAAACCAGAGGGACATCAGCATAAGAAGAAGAGAAAGGTTGCATCTAATGTATCTTAGGAACAGGATGATACCCAGTCCTCTGCACCTCCTCAGCCCTCTTCTGCTCCCTGTAACACACCTTAACATTGCCTTTAGCTTCATTTTATATTGATTTGGAACCAAAGGGAAGCCTCAATTTACTTAAAAAGTCCAAATGATTCAAATTGGAAACTTTCAACTTTTGAAAGTTACTATTCACAGTTTTTTTGACCAACTTTGAAAATTCATAACTAATTCTAGAAAACTCAAAATTGAGTTCTTCCAATTTCTATTTGAAGTTTATAAGTTACTCTATAAGGGAAAAATACTCATTGAGTCATTAGCTTGTCCAATTGATACAGTTTAATGGGCAAAGATGTTCAATTGGTAATTTTTCAATTTTCCCAGGTTTTTCGGTGATTTTCTTCAAACTTTGATATGCCATAACTTTCTATACAAAACTCCAAATCCAGTGTTCTTTAACTTGTTTTAAATCTTGCAATGTGAACTATTTTTATGAAAAATTTCAACTCATTTAAAGTCCATTTGCTTGGTTTCACGTCGGGTCAAAGTATGAGGTTTGACCAACTTCACTTCTAACACAGCCAATTTTACCACTTCTTAACTTCATAACTCAACATATTGGTTTCTAAACCTTTCTTGATCCTAATATACATTAGATACCATGAGTCCATCATACATGCATAATTTAAATTTACATGTCACATTACAATCTTTAAGCAAAATAACATAAAATTTACAACAAAAATCCACATCAATACATATCAAACTTTGTTTCAAGCATCATGCACTTTCTCCTTACCCTTTGATGAACTTGCACCTAAAAATGGTTAGTGGGGAAGAGTGAGATTTTCGGAAATCCCAATAGCAAAACTATCTAACATACATTATAAAATGCATGACAACTTTTCATGTAAATGTGGAATAATAAAAGTGCAATATGAAACACATAAATGCATATGGCCATAGCATGAACATGCACACATCCACACTTCCATAATCATAAAGTTCAAAACAAGTCATGCATCATTCAAAATAATTTTCATAACAATTTAGATTAGAATTAGAAGGTCTTGCTACCTTTAGCTTTAAAATTCTCCTCAACTTGAAAGCTTTCTTGCTCACTTGTAAACTTACTTCCTTTCACCAAACTTTCACCTACACAATTGACAACATTATGGCCATCAATTACAAGCCATTTCCAAGGAAAAACTAATATAAATTTCCCTTAAATATCCCCTTGAACTTTATGAACCCTAAGACTTTAGATTTGTCTTTAAAGTTTTCCAATGCTTCTCTAAACTTGTGGTCAATTTTACCCTACACAAAAACTCATTTTGAACCCATTGGAAGCATCAAAATCATCAAAAGAGCATTCCTTCCCCATGAAACAGTTCTGGCCGAGACACTTCCCAAAATAACACAACATGATTTTTCCAACTTTCAACACTTAACCATCATATTCTTGATTTCAAACTCATATTCATGGATGGTATAGCTTGATTTTAACTTTCCCATGTCAAATAAAAATTTGGATAGCACCTCCCCTAAAAGTTCATCATTCCCAAATTTTACAAAATTCAAGAACAAGTTCCAACAACCACAATATATATAATCAAAACGCTCCTTACAACACAAGGAGACTTTTACAACCAATCAATGGCTCTAAATCCCTCTCTTTCTCACTTTCCCTCTCAAGAACCCTAAGTATGAAACTTGAGAAAGAGAGGCCAAATCAAAATTTCAATCCATGGAAGTGGTAAAGGAGAGCACAAGGAAGAGATTCATGTATGATTTCAAGTACCTTCACCTCTTACCTTGGATTTCTCTTGAATTTTTCTCCTCTTGTGGAAGCTTGAATGGTGTCTTTTACTCTCAAATTGAATCAGAGCCAAGGTCATGGGTTCGATTCCCAGCAGTAAAATTGCTGAGGGGGAGATTGTTGGCCAAAGTGTGGCATCAATTGTCCCAAGGCGGATGCCCGAGGGGCTAAGTCATAGTTAAACCGTGGCGCTTGGGCGTCTGCTCTAATATGGGTTAAGGAAATAGAGTTGCATCCTGACTAATAGCTATAGCTTTTGTCCTAGTGGTAAGCGCTTGATCCTAACAACTAGGGGTGAAAAATCTAGTTTGATTAATCAAACTGGATCCCATTCGGTTACTTTTACCGATTACACTTTTTACCGGTAAACATAACTTTATTCCGGTAAATCTTTTTCTACTTTTCTATAGATATTTTCTTCCTCATTTAATCTCCATATTTTCCTCTTGAATACAGCAAATTTATTATCCCCAAAATAAACCTTGATTTCCTCAAATTTTACATGATTATTTTATACTGTCCAAAATCCCTGAAAACGAGCAATCGGAGGGCAAAATACTTTTAGGGTGTTGAAAATTTCTACATTTTTCACTGATTCTATAGCCCTTTTTCTTCTTCCAAAATGCTCTCTGTATTTTCTAAAATTAATTTTTGAAATAAGCTATATTTCGGGGATTTTCGGTTCTTTTTCTCGATTTTTGGGGAAATCGCCTTAATCATAGATAGGGTAATAATTTTATTAAATACTATTAAATTCACTGAATTTTTCCATATTTTTGCCTCAAATTTTTGAGAGCCGCTGATACCTTAAATAATTATTTTTCCCTTTTTTGCCCTTCAAAATTATATAGACAGAAATCCAATCCGAATCTGGAAAATTCATGATTCACAGTTGTGATCAGTGAGTCGAGCTCTATCTATTGGGCATCTTTAAATTTTGGTCAACAGTTGATTTTTTTACTTTTGACTTTGGCTTTGAATTTTTCAAATGACCAAAATGCCCTTCCATTTTCTCATATTTACCATTTTGCCCTTACTCTCTCTAATTTTCCAAAATTCCCATTTTACCCTTACTTTTAAAACTAAAAGACCTTTATGCCCTTGGTCATTTGTTAAATGACATATGGTTCCCTTCTCAGAAGCTCACCCATCCTCATATTACTCCAGGACGAGCACGCTTAACTATGGAGTTCCTACGGAATTCCATCTATTAAGCCAGATCTAACTTTGCGACTTCCAGCCCATAACCTTTCTTTCTTTAAGTACTATCTATCTTTGAGTTCTAATTCATTTCGTAATTACCAGATAAGCATTTATCTTCAGTTAGCAGTAAAATCATGGAAATTACACTCCCTCATTTGCTCAAGCTACCCTGCAAAATTACTTGGAGACAGAGTTTAGGAGGATGGGTGAAGGCTTCATGGTAGCTTTTCAGGCTCATACAAAGGAGTATCTCATGAATGCTCCACAGGCTGCAGGAGACTACTTTTCAGGGAGACCTTTATATGTTGCAGTTACTTCTCTGTCAAAGGATCTCATTGTGTTCAGAGATGCATTCATAGAGAAGTTTGATACATTGCAAAATACAATGAGTTGTTTGGACAGCAGGGTTGCATCCATTAAGCAATACATCAGAGAGCATCAAGCTTCTGCTTCAGCCCCTATTCCTTCTCCTCCTCCATCTCACTCCCATGAGCATCCTCCCACAGATGCAGTGCTCGCCATGATTGATTTCTCATCTTCCACCCTGAATCATTATCCTCATCCAATTCCTACCCCTCCAGTCTCTTCCATGGCTCCATCTGACCCTTCCATTGATGTACCGAGGCCTACCCCTGATGCACCTCCTTCTCCTCCTCAGTGACCCTTCCTATTGATGATAAAAAGGGGGAGAGAAAACAGAATTTGTCTATTGTTTGGGCTACTGTTTGAATCTTTAAACTCTTTTTTGATTAATTTTTTAACTGCTTTTGTACTCTTGAAATACTCTCTGATTGTGTATGAACTTGATTTTATTCATATGGTTTATGGTTTATCATTCATCTTATGGTTTCATGTTCATTCTTATGCTTTGCTCTGAAATTTTTTCCTGATTTATGGTTTTGCCATCATCAAAAAGGGGGAGTATGTTGATATCTTATTTTGATGATAACAAATAAATGTTTTTATGAAAATTTAGGAAATTGAAAATATCTTTAAATTTCTGAAGATTTTATTTTTCATTGCTTCATGAAAATGCTTGAGTGATTGTGTAAGAGTATTAACAGTACCCGAGCATTGGAACTCAATGCTTCAGCACTATAATTTTTTAACTTGAGAAAAATCAGTACTTTCAGTGTGTACTTCAAGTATTTTTTAACTTAAGAAAAATCAATACTCGAGCATCGTGTTTTGAGAATAATGTTATGAACAATACTCTTAACAAATACTTCAAGCATTGGTAGAAAGCATTGCCAATGCTCAAGCACTGGAACTCAGTGCACTAGCATCGGGCTAAGATAGAGCACTCATATAGTGCTGTAAGTCAGTACTTCAAGCATTGGTTGACAGCACAGCCAATGCTCGAGCACTAGTAACACAGTGCTCAAGTATTGATTCTTTTCTTCAGTGCTGTTGAGCATTACTCAAGCAAAGAATCCTAGCAGAGCCAATGCTCGAGCACAAATTCACAGTGGTCGAGTATTGAGTTTTTTTACACAGCATTTGAAGAGAATACTATAAGCATTGACTGAGAGCATTGGCAATGCTCAAGCACTAGCTTCCAATGCTCGAGCATCGAATTCAAAATTCTTCTGTTCACTCAAACTTTTTGAAAATGCTCTAGCAAACATTGCCAACACTCTTAATGCTTGAGCACCTTGATCTATCACTCAAGTATTGAGTCTTCTTACTACTCTTTTTCTCAATACTTTCACAGAATGCTTGAGCAAACTTAAGAAGCATTATCAGTACTGAAGCACTATGATTTAACACTCGAGTATTTAGTCATTTTTCAAACACTTTCATGTAATACTCGAGCAATATGTTAAAGCATTGCACTTTTCTTTGAAAATTATTAAGCAATACTCGAGCATTGAAAGAGTTATGCTCGAGCACTGCTTTTCTGACAACTTTATGCCTGACACATTTCACCTACGCTATGCATCTACTTTCCTTATCTGTGTAACGACATTTTGAATGCTATCTATCCTCATAAATGCAGAAACATGGGACATTAAATAAGGAATGAAGTGCAGACGTATTCCGAGACTCGGAGACTTTAACGTTTTTCTGCAGCTATCATTGCTCATCATTCAACCAGCATTAAATGATATATTAATGGCTAACCAGATGATTGTTGTTAAGAGTAACGGCTATTAATGGAGTCCAACTGATACTTCATTACTTCTCAACTATAAAAGGGCCAAGCATTCAATATAGAAAGGGATGAACACTGTGAACATTCAAAGCTATTTATGTCCTTGGCTTACATTCTAAGTAATTTCAAAGCCTTGGGACTAAATTGACCAGGGTCTCTTTGGTCCATTGACATCTTCTCTTTCTGTACTTTCATTTATGGGCCTTATCTTATCTAATTTCTATCAATTTGGCTTCTGTTTCTATTTACAGAAAATGGTGGATATTACAATTTACATTTTATTAATCTTGTAGTGGAGAGGTAGAATAATTACAAGCATATGGTAGAGATTGAATTAAGCAGACCATGAGTGAAATTGTTCTGGTTAAGTGAGCTGAGACATAAACATATTTCCTTTTAGAAGGAGTCTCTTTTATTCAATCTCTTGAATTAAACTCTCACAGAGATCATCTTACTAATGCCTCTCCCTTGATCCTTGTTGACTCCTTGGCAAATGCTTTGACTGATTTTTGATATCTTGTAAACATGGTTGACAATTTCTAAATACATTAATCATTTAAGAATTTTTACTGTAAATTAGGATATGTTCCGAACCCAAAGGGAAGGATCCAGTGAACCCACATCCAATCTAAAATATATGCAGCCGAAGAAAGCTAAACAGAGGTCAACGATCCACTTGAACACTTGAACACGGAAGAACAAGGACCCTAAGTGTTGGAAGACGCCACAAGGTTGATCAAGGCTTGATAAGTTTGTTAGTTCTGAAAAGAACCCTAGAGAGAATCCTCTCAAAATGCACAAAGATGCAAACTTTCATTCAAAATCCAAGTCTGCTGTCAAAAGAGGCGTTACAAAATATTTAGATGAAACTCACAAATCTGACCCAATTTGAATTAATTGCAAATATTAAAGTCTAATTAAAAAAGGAAACTCTTAGAAAAAAGTAAACTCAGAGTTACCTAATTTGCAGCAAATGCAAAAAGGAAACTCTTAAATGCAAGAAACTTAAAAGTTACTTAATTTACAGTAAATGCAAATCTGAAATCTAATTTAAAATAGGAAGCTCTTAAAAGAAGGAAATTCAAAAGTCAGATTTGCCAACTAATAAGTAATTTTTGTGTAAATAAAAGCCATAAAATATGATAATCATTTAAAGACCAAAATATGCTTATTTAGGCTCGAATGAGTCCTCCTATGTGAAGTACTTGGCTCAAGCTCTTTAGTTTCAAGCTTCTAAGCCCAAAACTTGATTGTAGCTCCATTGGTAGCCCAAATGAGATTAGTGATGTTTTTAGCTCCTTTGATCGGACCACTTGAAATTTGCAAAGGCTCATTTGAATTTGATGCGTCATGCTGGGTCGCATCACCAGGAGTACAAAGGTTTAAGTGTAGGAGAATTTGATTGAGCTATATTTCTTTATTGGTTTTTCTGAGGTTTTTAAGGTATTTAATGCAAATTTGGCCCATGATGACTCTTCTTGTGCTTAATTTAGAAACAAGAGTTGTTGATCTTCATTAGCTTGATTTTGGGTTCAATTGCCATGAAATATGATATGTTTGCGCTTAATTCTAATTGTTGTTGATACCTTGTTTTGATGATAACAAAGTTTTATTCAAAGGTTACATAGCAGGATTTGGAAATGTTTTTGAAATTTTTGAAAATGAGTTTTACAGTTCAACAACTCAAGTTTGATGATCTACAACTCGAGTTCTATGCCTGTGTTTTGGAAAACTTTCAGGTATAACTCGAGTTTCCAACATCAAGTTGTGATGACTCGAGTTACGCCATTTGTAGAACTTGAGTTACATGCCTCAAGTGCTCTGTACAAGGAATTTCATGTGTAACAGCGCGAGTTCTGAGGTTAAGCAACTCGAGTCACTTGGAACATTCATCAACAACTTGAGTTTTCAGCTTCAAGTTGTGATCACTTGAGTCATAGCTCTTTTAGAAGTCGAGTTGCATGCCTAAAAATCTAATTTCTAGAAATCTTATGTGCTAGAACTCGAGTTGCAGTCTTAAAGAACTCGAGTTTCCCTAAACATTCAAGGACAACTCGAGTTTCTCACTTCAAGTTGCAACAACTCGAGTTCCAGGTTTATTAAACTCGAGTCTCATGACCTTGAACTACTGAGGAAGCTTTTTGGCACACTAGAACTCGAGTTGCAGAAGCATATAACTCGAGTTGCATAACTGGTTTACAAAAGAACTTTCAACATAAAATCGAGTTATAGCATTCAAGTTTCAGCCACTCGAGTTACTCACTTCTCAGAACTCAAGTTGCATAACATGATTTCATAACCTGCAGTCTGAAATCGAGTTATCCAAATAAAAGTTTTTGAACTACATTATGAAACCTTCATTGTGAACTCGAGTTTCCTAATTAAAGTTTCTTCGACTCGAGTCAGGCATTTTTGAAAACTTGAAGTTTAATAACATGACATTTCAGATAAACTTTAAAACCATGAGGAAGAACTCGAGTCATGAATTCTCATAACTTGAGTCACAACTTTATCTAACAAACACTGTCTGACACGGAGCTTCACTTTTACCAAATTCTTCCTTATTCCTGTCAAAGATTTTTAAAACCTACCTGCCACCATAAATTCTTGTTTACTAACCTATGAAACAGGAAAGGTTTCACCTGCTGAAGATCTCTGACAAATGAGAAGCAATTAGAATTTTCCATCTTTACTAACGTCAAAGGATTACATTTATTGCCGCATTCAATGCTCACACCAACCAGAGATAACGGCTACTCAATCTGAGTAATGGACATTTGGCCTTCTCTAATCAATAACTTGAAAGACTTCATCTATAAATAGAGAAGCATTGAAGATGGAAAGAGATAAAGACGATTAACAACGCTGCTATTCATACGCTCTCTATCTCTTGCCTTCTGAAAAAATTCAATATTGTTTTTTGAGCTTCAATGTTTAGTCTATCTACTCTTTTGAGAGTTTAAACCCATGATTCATTCTTGTAAACATTGAGAAACTCAAAGTTGGGGCTTTGAGTTCTTTGGGCTGTGAGGTTGTTGAAAAACAGAGAGCGAAGGTCTCTGTTATCTTGCGAATAGTGAGCGGGAGTGACTCCTTAATTGTAAAGACTTGTGAAGCGCTTGAGTTTAGTTGATTGCAAATCTCAGAGGAGCTCTGAGGACTGGACGTAGGTCAGAGAGGACCGAACTAGGATAAATCGCCGTGTCCATTATTCCTCTGCACTCTCGGTGACTTTGTTTTAATTTCTATGATTTACGTTTTAATTTTTAAGTGTGACCAATTCACCCCCTCTTGGTCAAATCCTACTCTAAAATTTGGTATTAGAGCAGGTCTCTTGTATAAAGGATGTAACTATCTTAAGAGCGATCATGGTAGGATTTGGCAAACACGTAATGGCCAATGGAGTATCAATAACCAGACCTCCAGCATTCAACAGCCAGAAGTTATCTTTCTGGAAAATAAAGTTCCAGAACTTTGTTATGGCAACTGACTTTGATTTATGGGATATTTTTGAAATAGGCAACATTGTGCCAATCAAGAAAGATAAAGACCAGCTGGTTCCAAAGCCGAAAGCAGAGTTTGATGATGAAGACAAGAAAAAAATGCTATTGAATAATAAAGTTGTCCTAATGTTGCAAGCAGCCTTAAATGAAGATGATTCCTTCAAAGTCTGCACTTTACCCTCCACAAAACACATGTGAGAAGCATTGGAGATTGCCTACGAGGGAACTGAAGTGGTAAAGGAAAGCAGAGTAAACATGCTCATCACTAAGTATGACTTACTTAGAATGAGGGATGAAGAAACAATTGCAGAATTCCAAATGCAGCATACTCACCTGATCAAGAAGTTAGCTGCTCTTGGAAAAACATACGATCAACGTTCCCAAGTGAGAAAGATTCTCAATATGCTATCCAGCAAGTGGGAAGCGAAGGTAACAGCCATAGAAGAGTCCCGTGGAGAGTCAATGACTTCAGTGGCAGCATTGTTTGGGAGTCTCGCAGAGTATGAGAGCAAGCAGAAATTTAAGAAAGAATTATCCAACATTGAAGAAAAGAAGAAAAAGGGGCTTGCACTCAAATCTACAAAAGAGAAAGAAAAGGAACCTGAAACAGGGGAAGAAGAAGAAGGTGTTGAAGATGAAGAACTTGCAATGGTAGTTTGCAAGTTCAGAAGAATCTATCGAAAGGATCAACAGACTCGACGACCACCAAAAGGAGGATCAAGCAGGATTGTTTGCTACGAATGCAACAAACCAGGACACGTCAAGGCAGATTGTCCGCTAACTGCTGCTGAAAACAAAGAAAAGGAGAAAAAGAAACTGAGATTCTTTAAGAAGAAAAGGGCATATTTATCTGGTATTTGGGGCGACAGCACCTCAGACGAAGAAAGCGAAGAAGAAGAAGAAGCAAACCTCTGTCTCGTAGCACAGGAAGAAGAAGAAGACACTGAGATAGAGGGGGTATTCTTACCAACCCCACTGAATTACGTGAATATTATGATGAAATGCACCTTGAACTGTTAAAATTTGCAAAAGAATTATCATTTCTTAGGAAGAAGGTAAGGGAGCTGGAAAAACAAATTGAGAAAATTGTCACTGCTTCTGTCTGTTCTAACTGTGAGATTCTGAAAACTAAAAATGATAGATTAACAGAATCTCTCGAAAAGTTTACAAAAGGCAGTGAGATGTTACAAGTTATTTTGAAAAACCAAAGAGTAACTAATGATTGTGGTGGCATAGGTTATAACCCAGCAAACGATTTTCACAAAGGTAGGAAGAAGAATGGTAACAAAAGTTATTTAAAGTTTTTCCAAAAATCTGTGCATACGTCTGAACCATTTGCCTTTTGCAATTATTATAATAGAAAGGGACACAGAACTACTTCGTGTCATTTAGGAAAAAGAAAGATCTTGGAACTTACAAATGGGTACCTAAAGGAACTTATGTTCCAAAGGTACCTAGCACTAACTTGAAAGGACCCAACAAAACTTGGGTACCTAAATCAATTAAATGATCTTTTTGCAGGTTTGTCTTAAAGCATCTAAGTCAAGTAAGTGGTATATAGATAGTGGATGCTCAAGACATATGACGGGTGACAAAAATAAGTTTGTCATCCTTAAAATAAAAGGAGGAAAAGTAAGCTTTGGAGGCAACCAATCTGGCAGAATTGTTGGAGTTGGTGAAGTGAGCAATGTAAATGGAGCTCCAGTCAAAGATGTTTATCACGTGGAAGGATTATGTCACAATCTCCTGAGCGTGAACCAAAGTGCTGATAAAGATAATTGGGTGATATGCGACTCACAAGAATGCTTCATTATCAACAAGAAAGATCTACCGATCAACAAAGAAAAAGTTGAACATTCAACCCCGAGCTCCAAGGGATGGTAAATGTTATACCATTGATTTAGAAAACTCTTTCACTAACTCTTGTTTAATTAGTCAAACTGATGAAAGTCGATTATGGCATAAACGTTTAGCACATGTTAACATGCATCAGCTTGACCGATTAATTAAAAATGAATTAGTTCAAGGGACTCCAAAAATCAGTTTTAAAAATGACTTAGTTTACGATGCTTGCCAGATGGGCAAAACAAACCAAGTCTTCTTTTAAATCAAATAAAGAGATTTCAACTAAAAGACCCCTTGAACTACTTCACATGGATTTAATGGATCCCGCAAGAGTAAAAAGTGTAGGAGGATATCTTTACACTCTAGTTATTGTAAATGATTTCTCAAGATTTACATGGACCTTATTTCTAACTTCAAAGAATGAAACTTTTGAGTTATTTATTACTTTTGCCAAGAAGGTCCAAAATGAGAAGGGTATGTCCATTGTTTCTATAAGAACAGATCAGGGTAGAGAATTCAAAAATGGTAATTTTGCAATATTTTGTGAAAAAGAAAGGATCAACCACAATTTCTCAGCTCCAAGGACACCTCAACAAAACAGAGTCATGGAACGAAAGAATCGAGTACTTGCAGATATGGCTCGTGTAATGATGACTGAAAAGAAAGTCTCTCAAGTTTTCTGGCTGACGCAATTAGCACGGCATGCTATATATCTAACAGAGCCTACATCAGAACGTCCATGGGAAAGACTCCTTATAAGCTGTTCAAAGGAAGAAAGCCGAATCTTTCTCACCTGCACATATTTGGAAGTAAATGCTTCATCCACAACAACGGCAAGGATAATCTTGGTAAATTCAACCCTAAATCTGATGAAGGTTTATTTCTATGATATTCTAATAGAAGTAAAGCATTTAGAGTCTTTAACAACCGTACTTTTGTAGTAGAAGAGTCAGTGCATGTAGTGTTTGTTGAGACTGAACCTCAAATGAAACCTAATCTTGATGAAGATATTATTATTTCAAAAGTTTTCGAAAAGGAAAAGAATGATAGTTCAACTGATATTTAACCAACAAATGATTTAAAAAAAGATCAATCGGATGAACATTCTCAATCCCCTTAACCAAGAGCGTGGAAATACATCCGCAACCACCCTCTTGATCAAGTGATTGGAGATGTGGATGAAGGTGTACAAACACGACATAAATTTCAAAATGAGGCTCAATTTTCAGCATTTATTTCACAAGTAGAGCCCAAAAATGTTGAGGAAGCTTTGACTGACAATGATTAGATTATAGCTATGGAAGAAGAGCTAAATCAATTTAAAAGAAACCAAGTTAGGGACTTAGTACCCCGTCCAAATGACCATCTGGTCATAGGTACTAAATGGGTATTTAGAAACAAACTTAACGAATCCGAAAACATTGTTAGGAACAAAGCTCGATTAGTGGCCAAAGGCTACAATCAAGAAGAAGGAATTGATTATGAGGAAACGTATGATCCAGTGGCAAGATTGGAAGCCATACGTATCCTACTTGCTTTTGCGTGCTTAATGGATTTCAAACTTTTTCAAATGGATGTCAAAAGTGCTTTTCTAAATGGGTTTATTGTAATATCCATAATTTTTATGCTAGCTAAAATCAATGCTAATCTGATAACTAGAAAATGAAAAGAGAAATCAGAGGTAAATAGTCTATAAAGAAAGGAAAGTTATAGCCAGAAATTGTAAAGTCGGAACTGGCTTAGTTTATTGAGTTCCGAAAGAATTCCAAAGCTAAATATTAGCCCTAGAGTAATGGAAGGATGAAAAATTTATAGCAAGGGACCCAAAGGTCATTTAATAAAAGACCAAGGGCATAAAGGTCTTTTAGTATTAAAAGTGAGGGCAAAATGGTAATTATGAGAAAGTGGAAGGGCATTTTGGTCATTTGACAAAGTCAAAGTCAAAAGTCAATTTTTGTCCAAAAATTTACATATGCCCAACAGATAGAGCTCGACTCGCGAAGCACAACCGTGAATCACGGATTTTCCAAATTCGGAATAGATTTTTAATTATATAATTTTGAAGGGTAAAAAGGGGAAAAATAATTATTTAAGGTATCAAGAGCCCTACAAAAATTTAGATAAAAATATGAAAAAATCTATTGAATTTTATAGTATTTAAGAAAATTATTATCCATTGTATAATTAAGGCGATTTTCCCGAAAATTGGGAAAAATACCTGAAAATCACCAAAATATAATTATTTCAAAAATTAATTTTCAAATATCTAGAGGGCATTTTGGAAAAGGGAAAAGGGCTAGAGGATCAGTGAAAAATATAGTAAGGCCCTAAAAGAATTTTGCTCTCCGATCGTACGTTTTCAGGGATTTTGGACAGCATAAGTTAATCCTGTAAAATTTGAGAAAAACAAAGGGTATTTTGGGGATAATAATTTTTTTATATTCAAGATGAAATTATGGAGATTTAATGAGGAAGAAAATATCTCCAGAAAAGTAGAAAAAGATTTACCGGAATAAAGTTAAGTTTACCGGTAAAAAGTGTGATCAGAAAAAGTAATCGAATGGGATCCAATTTGGTTAGAGTAACCAAATGGTAAACAGATTTTTACAGCTGTAATTATCACTTTTTGAGGGTTATTAAGAGATGGACAAGTGTCCCATATGTGGCTCTGTAATAGCCCTTACATCTCCTTTAAGTTACAAGATCAAATCTTAGCCTTTCATCCCATTAATTCATTAAATGGGAATTATTAAAACAGAAAAATCCCTTCGTCTTCCAGCCCATTCTGCATGAAATAACCAGCTGAAAAAAGAGAGCAAAGTGACGCCATGGACAAGAGAGGAAGAGAAGAAAAGCTTCATGAAATCCCAAGGTAAGAGGACTTACCTTTCAAGTATATACATATTTTTTATCCTTGTGATCTCTTCTACCTCTTCCATGGATCAAAAATCTGATTTGGCCTCTCTTTTTCAAGTTTCAAAACCTAGGGTTCTTGAGAGAAAAGTGAGAAAGAGAGGGATTTAAAGCCATTTATTGGTTGCAAATGGTTCCTCAATCTTGATGCAAGAAGCATATTGATGATGTTGTAGTTGTTGTTGAAGTTGTTTTGTGACTTTTGGAAATTTGGGAAATCATGAGAAAATAGGGGAGGTGCTGTCCAATTTTCCACTTGATGTAGAAGAGTTGAAATCATGTTTTCCCATGCATGAGTGAGAGTTTGGAAACAAGAATCAAGTGGTAGAATGGTTGAAAGTTGAAAATTTCATATTTTTGAATATGTGCGAACAGTTTCGGCCTAAGCTGGAATTTGATGAAGATGAATTGTTTTGATGATTTTGATGCTTCCAATGGATCCAAAATGAGTTTTTGTGTAGGGTATAAGTGGTCCCAAGTTTATGGAAGCATTAGAGAAAGTTAGAGACAAATTGATGTTTTAGGGATTA
>JANTPZ010129132.1:0-37388 GCA_025593235.1 Vachellia pachyceras
ATTGAAAAGATATGATAAAAGAAAGTAGAAGAAGTTGCTAAGGTAACTATGAGGGAATCATACCTTCGGTAGAACTATCGTGCTGATAACGTGTTGTAAATTAAAGCTAAATAGAGAAAGAGAAGACAAGAGAAACTTTGAGAGAATGAGAGAATTTGAGAGGAGTTCTATTCACTTTTGGATATGTGTTGTATGCCATATACAAAGCCCTATTTATAGGTCTCTAAGAGTGACCTCTAAGAACCATAAGCAATAAATAATATAATCAAGATGGATGGATATACATTGTGACTCTTTGTACATACATTGTGTATATACATTATGTACATACATTGTGATACTTTGTACATTGAATACCTCTTTAGTTTCTCAACAACAATTCATGTATAGTATTATTGCTTAGGGAACCAAGAGTCTATGGACATCCACCCTTATAATGTATTTATAACATATTTAAATAAAAAAAATCAACAGCAATCATTTCAAAAGGGGGAATGATATGATATTGGTCCGTTTGGCTCAGCGTTTGTGTTCCCAAACGTATGTTCAACAATATTTTTCTGTAAAATGAGATAATCTACTTCACATATTTATCTCGATTTACGTAAAAGTACTTTTTATATGTCACTTGCACTTGGCATGTGTAATATCCCAAATTTCGTAAACGGAAATAAAGGCCAAACTGATAAAGTACGAAATAATTTAAGGCCCATAGATAAGAAAAATAGAAAAGAAAATGCATATAGACAAGAAGGATCATAATTGGCTAAATCCCTAATCTTGAGAATTTTAAGTAAAAATGACCAAAGGGTAAAATGGTCATTTTAATTAAAAACCCAAGGCATAAAATGTCATCAAATAATAAGGATATTTTGGTAATTTGGTCAAAAGTCAACAAACAGTCAAAGTTGACCAAAAAGTCAAAGTCAACCCAACAATCAAAGTCAACCAAAAAAAGTCAAAGTCACCAAGGATATGGTTGAAATTAAGAAAAAGTAGAAAAAGAGATGCCATTTTGGTAATTATTAGAAAAGTAAGAAAGGAAGTGGCATTTTTCGTAATTATGGACAAGTACAAAATGCAATGGCATTTTTATAATTAAGGGTTTTTTAAAGGACTAAAAGACAGAGATGTAATTATTTGAGGTAGCAGAAATCCTCAAATACCAGATACCCGAACTGAGAAAAGTTTAGTTGTATCATAAAGTAATTAATAAAATTATTACCTCGTATTCAGTGCGGGCAGTTTCAAAGTACGGGAAACAACAGTGCCTGAAAGCCCCGAAAAAGTGTTTTCTTAGAAAATTAATCACGGAAAATATGGGAAGAATTTTGAAAAACGGAAAAGAGTTGGAGAATAAGGGAAAAATATAGAATTTTTCCATGCCCTTAAGTCAAATTGGCCGCCAAAAGCCCGTTTTATGGTGTTGCACGCAAATTAAGGAATCCTGACGAGTTACGAGAGAAACCTGAAGATGCTATGGGCTAGGACTTGAAGGCACCTAGGCAAGGAGGCCTAGGGAATGGCGCCAAATGAGAAATAACGTCTCCGAAAAAGTAAAAAGGTAGTTATCCATGTAAAGGTTACTTTACGGAAATGCGTGCCACTGGATTAAGTAATTGGACCGGGCAGAGGCCCAGCCAGCAACCAGACGCCTAAGGGAGTCTGAAAAGTCACTTTTCAGGAAGAAATTCAAATGGGACATATGGCACAACCTCCATCAAGTATTTCCAAATTTGGACCCCAAGAATTAACCACAACAACTCATTTTTTAAAAAGGCTTTTAAGTGACCATTTCCTCTCAAATTTTCATCACTCTCTTCCTCTCTCATGGTCTGAAATGTTCTCTCCCTCCCAAGCCAAAGAAGACACCATTTTTTCTCTCAAGAGGAAGAAGAGCAAGCTCACACCAACAAGGTAAAGTTCCAAGCACCCAACCAACATCTTTCTTGAGTCTTATAACCTCTTTCACCTCTCTAATGGTTTGATTCCTTGAATGAGTCTCTTTTTTTGAAGATGAGAGGCTAGGATTTCAAAAGGTGAAAATGAAAAATGAAAGGTTTTAAGAGGCATTAAAGGTTGCAAGCTTCTCTTTAAGTTATCAAGAGTAGTTTAATGAAAGTTGTTGTTTTGGTTGTTGTTGGGTGAATTTTGGAAACCCTAAGAGTTGGGGAAGGTGCTGTCCATTTGAGGTCTTGAAAGGAAAAAATGTGTTTGAGTTAAATAATGCTTGAAAAGGGGTTTGAAAGCAAGAATACGCAAGTATTCATGAGCAAAAGTCGAAAACCCAAATTTCCTTCTTAGAAAATTTGGATGTGTATTTTATGAGATATGATTTTTCAAAGTTAAGCAAAAAATCTGGGAAAAACTGGAAGTAAACATTTGAGCTACCAACTTGACGGAATAAACTGGTTCACATGGGTAAGTATTGGAACCAATGAGTATTTTCCCCAATAGGTTACTTAATAAAGAAAATTTAGAAATTGGAATCACTCCATTTCGATTTTTCTAAAATTAATTATGAATTTTCAAAGTTGGGCCAGAAATCTAGAAAATGGGCCAGTGAACAGTATCATCGTTTTTAAAGAAAAAGAAAAATTTTCAAGTTCACTAAAAAGCTTAATTTGAGTCATTCAAAGTCCAATAGTGGTTCTAAAGTGATCTAATATGAGGAAATAGAGGGAATATGAGGTGTTATAGCATGCATGTATACAAGCCATTTTAAGTTGCTTTTACGTCAAATAGAAAGAATACCCCTTAAAAATATTAAGGGCTCGTTTGGCAACTCTGTTTCAAACCTAGGTTTGGTTTCAAAACCTAGCTTTTACCTCAAAATCGAGGCTTTGTCCAAGCAAAAGTTTTTTTCCCAAAAGCTATTTTGGTTACAAAACCTCAGTTTGAAACCTAGGTTTTGAAACCTCGGTTTTCTCTTTCCTACTTTTTCTTTCTTTATCTTTCCCACTCTCCTCTTTCCTACCCACTTTTTTTGCCTCGAAATCCGTAAAAACTAATAACTTCCCAAACATAAATCACTTTTCAAAACTTAGATTTTGTTTCGGAATCTGTAAAAACTATTTTCCAAAATCTATTCTCCAAAATCTAAGTTTTGCCTCGGAATCTGTGAATGCTATTTTCAACCTTGCATTTAAACAAGCTCTAAAATCAAGTTTACACATTTGTAGATGAGAAAAATTACATCAAGCAATTTATTCTCTTTTAAAACAATAAAAACTAAACTAGTTAATAGAGTAAGTAGGTATACAAGCTAAATATATAATTGTCATTAAAAAAAGTGTTCATTGATAAATTTTATGGTTCTAATAAAACCAATCATATGAACAAGAAAGCGAACAAAAGAGAGAAACAAAACAGATGACAGAGAAAAACTAACACGCAGATAGATGAAGTTTCAAGTCATTACACTGAACTCAGAAGATGACCTATAGAGATAGACTGAGAAGGTAGGATTTTGGATCAAATTACTATAACCCAATTAAATTAATCTTAATCTGAACCTTATTTTTATGTTTAGGAACTTCGTTAGGAGAAATGAGTTTACTGATTTTTAGATGGTTTTGCGGATTTTAAGATGGTTTTTACAGATTTTAAAATGATTTTGTCTCGATTTACGTGTTCCGTTGGGGAACGAAGTTTTCAAACAAGCACAAAGTAGACCAATATCTTAGTTAAGTTTCTGACGAGGTAATAATTGTAATATTGAACAGAAGATTCGGTAAATCTGAACCTTATTTTAGTATATAATATCTTAGTTAAGTTTCTGATGAGGTATTCATGTAATATTAAACAGAAGATTCGGTAATAAGAAGACAAAACGAGAAAGTCAATAGAGTTAATAATTGCTAGTTTTATATATCTGACATGAACATTGAAGTAGGTAACCGAGCTTTTCATTTATCTCATCTATTTATTTCTGTTTTATCTACATTTGTTCTGTTCATGCCTATCTGTTTTTCTCCTTTACTTTTTATTGACAGTCTTACCCCTCTTCCTTTAAACCGTAAGGAATTTAGAACATTATTGCTGCTATTTCCTATTTGTATAAGACAAAAATTTATCTACTTACACATATAAAGAAAATTACTTCTTCCTTTGGTTACACTTTTTTCAGTATTATTAGATTAAATTTGAGCATTATAGGATCCAATTACGAATATGTCTCCCAAAGGCTACCCATTAATTCTGTTTACCATATGAATTATTTTAAACTAATTTATGCCCACAAAATCTATTGCAAGGTTTTTTTTGGGTCAAATTTCACTTCTGTATAATTATAGTTGATACTTTTAATGTCTAATCTCAGTCATTAATGATTTGAATTCTTAGGGGAATTTTAAGTAAAAAAAAAGTTTACACCCTCGGTTATCATATATAAGCCACATTTCTTAAACATGCTTTATTGAACCCAATTTCAACTCCGTCAATTCGTTGATTCCCCACTCGACTAATTATGGGCATATTTGTTAGGAAAGGAGGAAATATCTTTCAAAATTTTATGAAAAGCTCTATATTTAAATTAAGATACATATAATCCTAAAAGACTCAAATATAAGGTTCATTTGTGAGTTTTCTTTTCCATTATATCCATATTTAGTGGGACACTTTTTATATTAGCATGTTAAATTGTAATAGTTAAATAGCAAGATTATTTTTGAAAAAGTGTGACAAATCCTCTCTACACATATTTATTATAAATAACATCTTAACTATTTTTTTTGAGATGGTAGTATAAATTAGTTAAGAAGACTTTATATTTATCATTTGAGGGTGGATAAAACCTTTTTTTTTTTTTAAAAAAGTGTTGTGTAAGTAATTAACAGAAGGAGGGGTTGATATTTCTTAAAATATCATTTATTAAGTAACATTCCCCTTTCGCTCTCATTTTTATTTAATTGAAAGCACCAAGTTTTAAAGATTTAGGTCATATTTACATATCTGTTTGGATTAGAGGTGGAATTTACTGTTTCAACATGATTTATGATCTATGTCATAAATATATAAGAAGAGTTTTCTCTCAATTTATATAACCATACTTTTCTAATGACATGTCAAACATGCCCGGCATTGACATTTAAAAATCACATTCACACAAGTCAAGATAAAACTTTTATCAGTTGTTTATATATATATATCGTACATTTGTAAATCATGATGAAAATGTAACTTCTATTGCTAATTCAAACATATTTTTTTGTTTGTTTTTGGGTTTAGTAAAAGCCTAAAGAAGCTGCTCAATTCTCAAACCAGTTAATTCCATTTTGTACATATCAGTAAATAAGAATTTGGTGGAAGGGTAGTATTGTGCACTTGGCTGCTCCGAAACATGAATCAATTGAAAGCGTGGCAGCTCACAAGAAACAAAGCATTTAATTGCAGTTATTATAAAGCACCCACCAGTTTCACCATTACCTCAGACAAGACCACCAACAATAAGAAGAACTAAAGAAGGCTCAAGAACAAGAATCTTAATAATGGAGAGGTCACTGACTCCACCAGGAAAAGATGAAGAAGAAAAAGAACAAGCACAAGTGAAGGTTTTAGAGTCGCCGAAGGAAGCCAATTTCTATATTTACCATCCGAGCCATTTCCTTCAACAGCTTCTCAAGGCTCTGTTCAAGTGTCTAGGTTTTCATGAGATCTCGGTCCCTAATAAGAGCTTCAATGCAGCAGCAAGTAACCAGTACGACGACGCTCCTTCTTCCCCTTCACAGCAAGCTTCAGATCCACGTTCCACTACCACCTCAAGAGATCAGGTGTGCATGTAAATATTTTCCAGCTAGGTGTTGAGCTCGGTGCCAAAAAAAAAAAAGACAAAAAAGAAGAACAAAGCAGAAAAGGAAGAAAACCCTCACTATATTTATACCTCAGTGAATAACTTACCTTCTAATATTTTTAGGGGCAATAATACAAATAAAAAATATATAGGAATATCAAAATGTTTTCTTGGAATGACTTGATTTCTATAAAGTTTTTAGCGATTATTTTGAAATTGATTTTTGTTCTCTTGTTAAATGATATATTTACCTCTGATAAAATTAGTTGTTACCGTCTTAATTGTCATTGTATAAAATTTTAGGTTAATGGAAAGGCTTCTTTTCATATCCTTTCTTGCATATTCACTTAGACCAAAAAATGGATCTCATCCTGCATAGTTTCATCTATTTATTAACAATTTTTCGGTGACGCATGACTTGGGAGAGGGTATAATTTGGTGTTCTATGATAATAATTTATAAGGTGACACTGTTTTTAATAAATGAACTTACATTTTCTTTTTCTTTTTTAAATTGACATAACATTCATTTGCATCTTCCTGCTATTAAATTGGTTAGAATGTTTTTTTTAATATTACACGAAGTTTGATGATGAGTATATCAATATGGCCTTGTTTATAATTTATAGATTTTCCCGTCCTATATAAGGAAGTGTAGAGAGTAATTAACATCCTTTTTTGTTCCAAATATAAGAGATTAACAGCTTATATCTACTCTATTTACTACAAACTTCCCCTTATGCCATTCCTTAGAATATAAATTGATTTGATGCGACTATTACATTTTGTGCAGCAAATTAATGCAAGGGAGACTTGAAAGCCGGAACCAACTCCAGGACCTGGTATAATTAGTTTGGATCTTTGTGAGAAAAATACTTACATGCTTCAGAAATGCTATATCATCCATATATTTAATGAAAAATATTTTAATTACCCTTTTAAATTTTATATCCCATAATTTTTTAATTATTTTTCTCTTTCTATAACTTATTATGTTAGATCACTACTACTGAGTATAGTTTTTACTACTGAAATTCGCGTCTTTTTTTTTAAAAAGGAGTAAAAAATGAAAGCGGTGTCATTTTTTAAATCATAAGAACCGAGATTGGAGTTTACGCGCCCTACTTTTAATATAGGACGAAAAGTGGGCTTATGAGACCCTATATTAAAGGTAGGGTGTCAAAAGTGGGCCTTATGGCGCCCTTTCATAAGATAGGGTGTCATAAAGCACCATTTGGCGTCCTGTATTGAATACAGGGTGTCAAAAGGGCACCCTATATGAAAGAAATATGTAACGGCCCTTCACTTGCGTGTACACGTTGAACCACGTGGTTGGTGATTATAGAATTCTTATTTTCTTCCCACGTGTACATTGCGTTGATATCAGCATTATTTTTTTATTAATTATTTTGAAGTAAAAGGAGTCAACCGGTGTCTTTACTATTTAGAAGTGAAACGCGTATACTAGTGGCAGCTAGGGGCAAGCAGCGGAAAACTAGGGCATCAACTTTCTTCTTTTTTTAAGCTACCTCGTCCTTCCTGTGTCTCATTCGAACTGATTTATATATATACTGGGTGGGTGAGAGTGAAGCATCTGTTTTTCTTTTTTCCGCCTTAGATTCTTTCAATAATTTTTCGTTGACTAAGGGTTCATCTGGGTGAGAAACTAAGGGTTCGTCTGGATCCGCAATGGGTTCTTCCTCCCCAGGACTGCCATATTCATCTTGGGTAACATTAAGTTTCTTCTTCTTAGTGAAAAGATTATGCTCTCTCGCCACTTAATTTTCTTGATCTTCTTCATGTAACTTGTTGTGTTCAAGATATTTTATGCTCTCTCGGAGCTCAAATGGTTTCCGCTCAGACCATAAACCCCCTGCTTCTCTTGATTTCCAGACGAATATCTTCAAGAAGGAGAAGATTAACCTTGCTGGACACGATGAGGTATGTTGCTTTTAATGTCTATACTCTTCTTTAGAATGTCCATTTTGGTCAAGTCTCTCTCTTCATCTTCTGCATTTACGTTTCGGATTTGCAGCGCGTAGGACACAGAAAGGAATATTTTTGGAAAGCTTGGCAGGGTTTGAAGGGTTTATTATATAAACATTTTCCAAGTCCTAACCGATCTCATAAAATTGTAGCTTTGAGCTTGGTTCTGTTTCAGCCGTGTGATTGTGTTTGTTTATACATTCTTTTTTAAGAGTCGGTTACTGCTTGTTGACGATGTTGAGGATGTTTTATTGGTATAGTTTTATCGAGCTTTGTTTCATGACCTTTTTTTCTTTGCCTTTTGCCGATAAATTGTTCGGCGAAATGCTTGAACCATGCATTGCCTTACTGCTTCTGCTTTCTTGTTTCTCCCCGACAACTCCTTAGCGGATTTGAACTCTCTGCACTTTCCCTCCGTTTTATTTATCCTTGATTCGAGGGGATCGAGGAGGGCGATGTAGCAGTTCGCAGCTCTGAACCTTGCTAAGGAGACTGAGTCGCTTCTGGGGTGCTCGGATTCTTTCAAGAAGGGATATTGTTGCAAAGGTTTGTATTGGGGTTGCTCAGGGTTCTTGAGGAGGTGAAAGACCGGGATTCCGAGGGAGATTTCTCACTCGAGGTGGAGATTTTGGAGTTTACGAATAATTCCAATAAAACATTATGGCGCCCTATATTGCTATATAGGGCGCCGTAGGGTGACACTTGATATAGAGCGCAGTAGGTCTTAACTTTCTACTCCCCTCACATACACGTCCCTCCAAGGTGCCAATTGGATTAAAAATAGGGCGTAAAAAGTACCTTTTGTAGTAGTGGATATTCGTGGGACTAAAGAAAGAATGGTTGGAATGTTTTCATTAGTTATAACAAATGTTGTACTCCGAGATTATGTAAATATTTCTCTATCTCTAAAGTAACAAACACTTGTAAGCCTTCATTTTTACTTTTTTTGCGTGATATTTTCTTGGAAGAATTATTATGAGATTAAAAAATACTAAGCTACTAGTATGGATCTATTGTCATTTTTTGACAACGGCACTTGTTATTATGTACTCCTATATTTGAAACTTTTTGGTAATTATATATTTTTTTTTTGAGATTTTATAATGATTCTCCGTATTTTCTTTTTGTTTTTGGAACAACTTGTGCGTGATGGTTTACTTTCTTAGAGAATTTTGTTAATTTGGAAACATCACAAATAGAAAATATGCTATGTGATGGAATGCTTGCTGTAAATCCTTATATATCAATATATATGTATATAACATACATTTGGCTCCTTTTCTTAGCTCTTCTCTAAACTATATATATATATATATAGAGTGTGTGTTTGTTGGGGGGATATAGATGATGTTCATATTATTTATTGGTTGACTATAAAAAACATCTGTTGGTTAATGATTTTTTTATGCTTTAGTGTGTTGGATGCGTTAAGAAATATTTTAAAGTGTTGATGCTATATGTATTTGAAAAAATAATTTAGGATATTGAATACAATTAACCATATATCTTTTGGAAACAATTTACTTGTAGCGGTTTGTACTACTAACCCCTACAATATGCGAGATGTTTGGCAAAATGCTGAAATCAATTAAAAAATCATTTTCATGCAAGTCGAGATAAAACTCTATCACATGCTTACTTTGAATTGCATAATATTACTTAAAAAATTTAAATGGTCAAGAGTTAACAGCTATATATATATATAGCAGAATTACTACGAATTTGTGGTGCGTTGATAGTTGCCATATGGTGGTGGGATGCTTAGTAACGGTTTGACAAGAATAACCACTGCGACGACCAACACAAATTGATCCAATTAATATGGAATTTGCTTATAGTTCACAAGGTTAGGATGTCAAATTCCATTGTCAATGTAAAGATCTTGTTGGCAAGTGATTTGAAAGTACCTTTGTAAGCTTTCTTTGAACCTGAAGATATACTTTGATCTTGATGAGTCTCTGTACCAACTCTACTAAAACCAAAAGAATAATCAGTACAACTTGATCACAATCATAAAAGCCGCACCGATATTTTGGTGCCACCATATGGTGCCAACTTGGTGTGAAATTATTAGCAATAACTAGTAGGCAACCAAGGCTAAAAACCAACCGTCATAGTCAATATTTCTTCTTGTAACGATTACAAATAATTGTTACAAAATGTCAGAGGATGAGGCAATGGCTTACATTAGTAATGGTTGTAGTATCAGTTCATCGCTACACCGCAACAAAATCTCATAATGAACAAGATGTGGTGTTGACATGTATTACAATTTGTAGCGGTTGGCCTTAGAACCGTGACAAATGAGGTAGTGAGATGATGACATGTAGTGGTTTGGGAATGGTTTATGATAAAGCCGCTACTAATTTTGGAAAAACTTCATTCTCCTTCATCTATCAAGAAAAAGCTTTTTAAGAATGGAGATGGAACGGACGATTTCTCTCAAGCTCGTGGATAAGGAAGATGCTTCCCCACACCCATAGGATAATCGATCTATCAGGAAAAGTCAAAGTACCTGAAAAAACTCAGCATGTCCCTGAAGAGGCTATGCTTCATAGAAAAGAAGAAACCCCGATTGAAGATAGTGCATCAAGATATGCAGACACTTGCATGCTAATGGACAATGATGCATATAAGGAAAGCACCCAATACTCACAAACTCCAATCCAGCCCATGTCTTTCAATTAACACCCTGCTCCTGAGGAAGACGGTATTCCGCTTAAAGAAGGATATGCCTATTTTGACCAAAATCGCATATTTCCTTCTATTTCCTACCCCCGTGTGCACTGCTTTCTTGAAGAAAGTATAAAACACACCGTCATCCTAAAGCTCCTTGGTTGCCCATTCAGTTATGGTCGCCTCCGAGTCAACCTCGTGCATCTATGGAAATTCGCTAGCCCATTCAGACTAACAGATCTAGAAGGAAAGTGCTTTATTGCGTACCTCTCTAATGAAAGCGATTACTGGAGAATCCTTACATAAGGCCCAGGATGATCACGGGACACTACCTCATCGTACACCCATGGTCTCTGGAGTTCTCCAAATGCCAACCATAGCATATCCCAAGTAGTGGCTTGGTTCCGAATACCAGGATTGCCAACCAAGTACTACAAGAAGAATGTCACCAGACCATTGGCCAAGTGTTGGGTCATGTTATCTGCATAGACTACAACACCACTTTAGGCGAGAGAGGTAAGTTTGCCCAAATGGCTATTATCATTGATCCTTCACTACCACTCACTTCCAAAATCATTGTGGATGATAAAGCCTTGCTTGTTGAATATAAGGGCTTGCCAAGTATCTACTGCCACTATGGGAGATATGGGCACTTATATCGAAAATTGCCCTTTGAAGAAACTAGCTGACCAAGATGAGCACTTGCCAGAAAAGCTTGGGGATGGGTCTACAAACCTATTAGAGCATGGTATCCACGCGATTGATATGAAATAATACAACTCATATGGTGATTGGATGATAAATCTAAGAAGGAGGCGTCTCCTTAGAGAGGTGAGAAAAGTGTCAGAAAATAATAGCCAAAATTATGTTTTAAGAGGTTCGACATTTGACTTGATTAATTCCTCGAACATGCTTACTGACCACCAACCATACCCATCCTTACCACACAAGGAGAATGTCAATGACCCACTATCCCGACAAATCCCTGGGCCTAAAAAAGAAAACAACCCCAACCCCAAATATGTGAAACTACCAAAAGATCCCAAGAAAAAGAACCCATAACCCAATAAATCGCAGCTTAACCCCAACACACTAAAATACTCCATCTTCACTAACGTAGCCTACAAAGCCAACTCCTGGTACACCATATAACCCTTGACCAGTCTCGCCACATAGCAATATTTGTAGCTGATGAGCCTTGTTGTGGGGTAATCAAATAAAAATTAAACTAATATAGTAACACTAACTTAGGTCGATCTCTACGTAGAGCTTATATTTAATTTCTAAGTAATTTAATGTAAATAACAAATTAACTACAAATTATCAAATTGATTTTTCTAATTAATTAAACTAAATAAATACACTTAAATTCGATAAAATGAATGTTCTAGGTGATTGAATCCACTAACCTTTATTGTCCAATTTTAATATTAAATTCTCCCTTTAACTCAACATAAGGACTAGCAAGAACCCTTACTAATAAATATTTCTAACTGTTTAATTTAATCTAAACCTAGGCTCAATTAATCATTAGGAATATCTTAGTACTTAACTCATGTTAGATTTATAAAAGATCCTCTTTACCTCCCATTAATTTCTAGAAACCAAGCAAATCAATTGATTTCAAGAGAATAAAAGAAAGCAATTGAATAACAAAGGTGATAAAGTTCAATCACAATCTAAAGTACCAATATAACATAAGTATTACAATCCAGATTACATCAACCGATCATAATGATCTTTCATATATATATATATAAATTATAAACTCTAGCAATCTAGAATTACAATATACACTTGTAGAGATTGGAAAGTGAAATTAAAATCAAAGAACTTCCCTAATTGCTAAGGATTCATGTTAACTTCTTCGTCACTGCTGGACAATGAATCTAACCGCTCTTGGAGAATTAAATCCCCCACGGTGGAAATTGTGAGTGGAAGGATGTGTGGCGGCGCTGGAAGGTATTTTGCAATGGATCCTGTAGGTATGTGTGCGTTGGCGGCGTTCTTGAATGTTCCAGGGTGTGTAAATAGTAGTAGTGGTAATACGGGTTGGGCCCGCGGGCCCAACCTGCCAGTCCGCCAAAAATGGCGGGCTCGGGCTGGCATTTGCCAGCTCGCCAAGGAGGCGGGCTGATCCAGCCCACCCCGCCTGGCCCGCGGGTTGGCGGGCCAGCTCGCCAGCCCGTTTTTTAATTTTTTTAATTATTATATCTTATATATTTTTACATTTTTTCATCCCAATATTTTTTATAAGGACAAAAGTAATATTAAATTCTATTTTTAGGAAATTATTGAACACTTATTCATAGAATTTGAAAGAGAATAGCATAAATATGCAATCTTTTAAGAAAAAAGTAAGTAAAAAATGAAAAAAGAATTTATTTTTAATTTTTTTAAAAAAATAAAAAACTGGCAGGCTGCGGGCTGGGGTTTTCCAGCCCGCCACCTGGCGGGCTGGCCCGCCCAGCTCGCCAACCCGAGTGGGCCAGCCCGCAACCCGCGGGCTGGCCCGCTTTACCGGCTCTAGTGAATAGATGGATGTATTTCTCTTGTGCGCGCCGCCCCACTATGCTCTGGAGGTAATGGCATAAACACACACACATGCGCGTAACTAACCTAATCAAATAATAATAATAAATAAAATAATATAAAACAAAACAAAATAATAATTATATTGATAACGCTCAAATATATCAAATATAATAAAAATTAGAGAGTTATTAGCCCACGTCTACCTTTTTTAATTTTTGAATTTATCTTTTGATCTCAATTTCTTTCAAGAATACCCTTAATTGGCTTTAATTTCATATAATAATAATTAATCATAATTAATACAATTAAACTTAATAAAATCCTAATAATAGCACTAAAATCCCCTAAAATACTATAAATTCACTTAATAAAATATGATTATTTGAGTACATAATCCCAAGCTTGCCCTAAAGCACACCAACCGCCTAAAAAACCGATTGCTTCAAGGCCCAACCCAAAACCAGCCCTCCTTACCAACAAAAAAAGGAAAACTTTCTCCTTAAGCCCCCAGATAGGCAACCACCCCACCTTGGGCTTAATATCCACTAAAGCCTACAAGTAGGAAGTAGTAAATAGAGGCCCAAGGAGACCGACTCTTTTCATAGCAGAAGAGATTGTTAAACTTTGGCAAAGTCTTTGTACCACCATTTTATAGATGATGAGGACCCACTCTCAGATAACCCTCTAGAGGCCAATGAATAATCTAAACACTCCAGTGTAGAGTGCTAATCCTTCCTCCTTATCTAGTGGTAGCTTTTATTTGGAAATGCCAAGGAGCAGCACAAAGTAGGTTTCATTAAGTGCTTAAGTCCTTTCTTAAAGAATATCGGCCTAAAATGATGGTGCTTGTTGAACCCCGCATCTCTGGACCTGTAGCTAATCGAGTTATAAAGAAGCTAGGATTTCCCAATTCATTCCAAGTAGAAACGTGCAGGTTTTTAGGAGGTATTTGGCTCCTTTGGTTTGACCATGTTCAAGTGGAGATTATGCTTAGTCAAAGATGATTCATCCACACCAAGGTAAACTTGCTTGATGAAGGGAAACACTTATTTTATAGCTATTTATGCAAGCCCAATTGCATCTATTAGAGCTATACTGTAGGGAGATCTCATCTCTATTGCTTAGTGTTGTACCGCTGGACTATATAGGAGATTTCAACACTGTTGCCTACTCCTCAGAAAGAAGATCTAGTTCAGGTGTCTTTCGAGCAGGGTGCCCATCTTTTTAACATTTTATTAGCAATTCCTCACTCATTGACCTAGGTTTCTCAGGCCCACGTTTCACTTGTCGTCGGGCCTTTCATTAACTAGACTTGATAGGGTCTTGATTAGTAAGGATTGGACTTCAACCTTTAGGTCTAGCAATGTGATGCATATCCCCAAGCTACGTTCAAACCACCGCCACCTCTTCTTGAGCTCCTTCTCTTAGGTAAGTTTCCTCCTCTGAGCTCCTCCTCTCTGAACTTACTTAACGCTGTTTTCTCTGAGGAAGTCAAGTTGGCTCTTTTTGACATGAATCCTTTCAAAGACCCTAGTTTGGATGGCCTTCATGCCTTCTTCTTCTGAAGCCAATAGGAAGTAATGTGCTCTTGTAGCCTCGATGCTGGAGATTCCTTGGACAAAAAGCCTAAACCTACCCACATCGCTCTCATACGCAAAATGGATCACCCAGTCAACATTAAGGAATTTCGCTCATTCAGTTTATGCTTGGTAGCCTACAAGCTAATCACAAAAATCCTAGCCAACTAAATGAAGCCTCAATGCTAAACCTGATTTTACCAAACCAATCCAGCTTTATCTGAGGTAGGAATATCACTGATAATATCCTCATAACCCAATAGGTCATCCATTAAATAAGTAGAAAGCAAGGAAAGAAAGGCTGGCTAGCTATCGAAATTAACTTAGAAAAAGCGTACGATAAGCTGAGTTAGAACTTCATTGAGGACACATTAACTGATGCTGGTTTCCTAAATAATTTAATATGGCTTGTTATGAACTGCATCTCCACACCCATCATGCAGGTGCACTGGAATGGGAAGCCCATCGAGTCTTTCTCACCAACAAGAGGCATCATACAAGGCTATCCTCTTTCTCCTTACATCTTTGTTCTTTGTATGGAACAACTCTCTCAGGCCATTATAATAGAAGTCTGCCAAAATAATTGGGAATCCATTAGACTTGGAAGCAAGGGCCCCCACTATCCCACTTATTCTTTGTGGATGGTCTCATTCTCTTCAGTGACACATCCTCTAACCAGCTCACCTTAATTCGAAAGTCTCTTATGACTTTTGTGCAGCCTTAGGATAGGTGGTCATCACGAGTAAAACTAGGGTTTTCTTCTCCAAGAATGTGAGAAAGAAAGAGGCTGATCTCATATGTGACACACTCCAATTTCATAGAACAGGTTACCTAGGAAAGTACCTAGGTGTCCCTGATTGAACCATATTTTCTCACACTTTTTCATTGATAATTGAGGGATTTTGACACGTTTCCCGGACTAAAATTACATAATTAAGCATTAATTCGAAATAAGGACGTTTTCGTGGAATTAGACGCAATTATAGGTAAAATGGTCTTAAATTGATAATTTCTTCATGAAATTGTTTCCTTGAGCTTTTGATATTATTTGGTGCTTAATTATTTCATTGAAGGTACTCAGGGGGAATTTGGCAAAGTCAAAATAAAAAAAATATACATAGTTGGAGCCCTAAATTTCAAATTGCACAGCCGAAAGAGAGGAGGCCGCCATCTATTCATTATTCCTTCAACAAATAGAGCGTGATCCAGGGCCACGATTTCATCATATAATTCCATTCATTAGCATTACAACAGAACGAAATTCTCAACCGCACAGCGCCAATCTTGGGAAATCACGATGCCACGGATAGATTCCTAGATATCAGCCGTGAGAGAAGTAAATGATAACCACACCGCCACTTATATATTCCTGACTTGCACGCATTCTCTGAACACACCATTCCTCCATTGATCACTCAATTCCTCTCAGCAACACCACCAACGAGGGAGCCTTGATTCCTTGCTCGACCACCACACCACCTACAGGCATGACACAGAGCACAGCAGCGTCAACCATCAAGCATAAGCCACCGCCGGGTAGTTTCTTCAACCTACCGACGACGCTGCAACTCCATCCCTTCACCACGCACAGCACCAGCCACTTCTTCTTCCAGGTTCCTTCGTCCACTTTTTTCCTGTTCAAGCCGATATTTCCATTCTGAACATTCCCTCAGCGACCACCATCTCCATCATCTCTCACAGCCGCCTGGTAGCCATCACTCATCCTCTCATCCTCCTTCCTTATTCTAGTCACCGCCACCTCCATTGAATAGCCACGCACACCGAAGACATCGAGACCTCCACTCACGAGCTGAGAACGAGCACCACAGAGAGATGTCGCTGCTCCAGCCTCCATTCACTCCTGACCACGACGCGACAACACACGCTGAGATTCACGCTGCTGAGCCATATTAATTTTATTACTTGGTTGTTGTGATGGCAGATTTCATGGAGTTTATTGGATCTAACTTCAAAGCTATGCGTGGCTAAATTGTTTAGCCTCTTGGTGATGGAGTCCTTGACCTGAGCCCACTGATTTACCTAGGGGAGTTTTTCTATCATTCCATTAGTCTAAAATTATATATTTGGATTTCCTAGTTATAGGGATGATTGTATATGATTTTGAAACTGAGATGGATGTTTATTTGTCTTTGTTTGGATTGATTTTCACAATTAATGTTGGATTATGCATTATGAAACAAATGTGTTGTTGATTTCTTAATGGTATTAATTTAATTATAATAATTAGCGTGTTATTGTCTAGTTAATATGATTATTTGATGCTTTGGAATAGCTGTTTAGCATTTCATATTAGAAGACTCATATTGCATTATTATGATATTAATTGTGCATTAAACAGTTTTTAACAATACCTCAATAGGTGATAGTTAGCTATGTTCGTAAGAGCTATTATCGATTAAGAATGTTGGATTTGAGTGTTAACGTGAGGTTTTACTAAATGTTTAATGGTTTTTCAACTCCCACAATTATTTTTGAGCGAGGATGGTCACTTCTCTATCACCAAGGGCATTCATCATTTTTGAAAACCCAAAAGAATTCATTAGTTTAAAGATATTGCATTTGAATTAGTTTAGAAAATCATTTAATAAAAAACCCCTCCATTTAAACATTTTCTTTTTGCACTTAGTTTAACTTGGGGATTTGAAATCAAGGCTCCTTGATAAGAGAACGATCCTAGAGTTAGTGCACTATATTGCATTAGTTTAGGTAATTTTTGATTAGGTCTTGAGACAACTAGAGACCGCGAGAATCAGTTCCCCTACTCCATGAGTGAGTCACTAAGGATACTCTGCTACCTCATTGAAAAAATCCAACATAAACTAGCTTCCTGGAAAGCAAATACCTTGTCCTCTCTAGAAGAATCACCCTTGCTAAATCTATTATGAGTGCCATTCCAAATTACAAAATGCAGACCACATTGCTTCCCATTGAGTGTTGCAACTGCATTGAGAAACTTGTAAGGAGATTCGTTTGGGGACCTGATGGACCTTCTCACAAAACAAGCCTTATCAAATGGGATAACTTATGGCAACCCTAGTTTACAGGTGGTTGTAATTTCTGTAACCGCATCTCATTCTAGGTCAAAGTCATACGAGCCAAATATAATCGGTCCCCTAAAACCAATTACATTTTTTAAAATAAAATATGCATCCTATTTATAGAGAAGCATGCCCAAATTTTGGCTTAAGCGGAACTTGACACTGCATGGAATTTTGGGGATGGAGCAACTATAAGGTTGTAGCAGGATATGTGGGTTGTCGACATGGGTCCACTTAAATACCTTACCTAAGCGGATTTTTCTGAAAGAGACCTCATGAAGCCTATTTAGGATTTTGTTAACGAGAATGGTGAGTAGTATTGGAATCTTTTCCAGCACCAGCCGCCACCAAATATCCTATACTACAAATTGTAATAACCCTCTTCCACATTTCACAGGAAATGCAGATAATTACTATTGGACCCTAATTATTGATGGTACGTTCAGTGTCTCCTCGGCATATCAAGTGCAATTTGAACACCTTTGGCTTGATTACGACCACCGATGGAACTTGGTATGGAAATGGCGAGGTATGCAATGAATAAGAGCCTTCCTCTGATTAGCTCTACAAGACAAATGCTCATAAATGTGGTGAGAGTTAGACGAGGTATGGCCACCTCTGCTACATGTGATCATTGCCATCACGCCTAATAAGACCTTTTGCATATCCTACGTGACCGTCTTTTTGCAAGGAGTTACTGGCTCAAGCACTACCAAAAAAATAGTATTTCACAGTGATTGATTAGTAGCGGTTATAAAAACTGTGACTAAATCATGAATTTTGTAGTGGTTTTAGTCAAAGCGCTACTAATTTGCGACGATAATCTAGGAATGAATTTAGTAGCGGTTTTAACCACTACAAAAATGAAAAAAAATTGTTACGGTTATTTTGCATATTTGCAGTGGTTTTAATAAAGGTTGACCGCTGCAGAAACGAAAAGTCACTAGTGGTAACAACATTTATATCGGTTTTAAAAACGGCTTTTGATTTGCATCACAATTTGTAGTGGTTTTTTCAAAAATAACCGCTGCAAAAATGAAGAGTCTCTCAATTAGCAGAGGTTCAGACAAACCACTACTAAATAGCGCCATTTCTTAGTACATGCGCTAATTTTGCAGTGGTTATAGTAGCGGTTTTTGCATAACCACTACTAATTTGCAGCGGTTTGTCTAAAACCGCTACTAAATTAACACCTATATAAACCCCCTCCCCCTCACTTCATCACTTTCATCCTTTGAAAATGTCACATTAGAGAGTAGTTTTTTGATTTTTCTAAATTTTTTTAGATATTCAGCCTTTTATTTTAAGATCAATTTTAAATTTTTTATGTATTTAATTTTATTTAATTTTTTAGCTATTTAGATTTATTTTTAAAATTTTATTTGTTTTATTTTAATTAATTTTTTTTAAATTAATTTTTTTAGGTAGCTGATCAGGATCGCAGTCAGAGGCCTGGGAAGGAGCCTATGTTCCCAGAAGGTGGAGATAGCAGGAGGAGGGGGATGTGATGTTGAGCGTCGACAACGTCGGTGATATCAACATCTCAGTCCAAGAGGTTGAGATGTTTGAGGACCAAGACATCGAGAGGGAGCAAGGATTGCAGTGCCCTTCTGCTAGTCGATCCACTGGGTTTGAGGTGGACATTTAGGGCAAGTAAACAATTAATACATTATTTAATTAAAATTATTTATTTAATTTGTTTATTAATAAATAATTATTTTATGAAATAATTGTATGAATTCAATTTTCAGATTCGACAGGGGTGACGGTTACAAAGAAGCTCACATTGAGAGATGTACACCAACTCCCTAGTGGGCAGAGAGTTGTCGTGCAATGGGACGACATCACCCGGCAGCCGCGAGGGAAGGGTGGTTAGCTCTTCAACCGCTACCTGACTGAGCAGGGTGGGAACTTCCTATAGTTTGACATCAGCGCTGAGACTTGTAAGAGGATCCAGCAAAGTCTGAAGAATGCTATATGAGAGAAAGTGAAGGTAAAATTTAAATTTTTTAAAGTGTTGTAATTATTTTTGATTAATAAATAGTTTACTAACTTTTATTTTGAAATCTATTACAGGAAAAATTTGTTGTTCGAGATGCGAACAGGGAATTCTCCATCTCGAAGATGGGGGAAGGATGGAAGAACAGGCGGAGTCGCCTGTACCACTAGAAAGAGGGGGACGGGACGAGGACGATCTAGGAGCTGGAGGCGGACGTCCCAGACATGGTCAATGCGACGGATTGGGCCAAATTTGTCCAGTTTAGGAGGTCATCGGAACAGCAGGCCATGTCAAGGAGGGTTGTGCGGAGTAGGTCTAGGCAGACGATCCATCATACGGCAAGTCGAAGCCGTTCTCCGTCGCATACTCGGAGTTGGATGAGGCGGCATAGAGGGAGGGACGGAGGGCGACTTACGAGGAGATGTTTGTGGCCACCCATAGACACACAAATGAATCTCCCCTGACGCAGGAGATCGAGAAGATCATTGTAAGTATTTTTAAATTTGTAATTTTTAAATATGTAGTTTTTATAATTATTTAGTAATTTTATAATTAATTTTTGAAATTAGTAATTTTATAAATAAATAGTAATTTCATAATGAATTGTAATTATTTTTTTAATTTTAATAAATATTTAAATTGTATAATTAATTTTTAAATTAATAATTTTGTAATTATTTTGTAATTTTGATAAATATTTAGAAATTTTTATAATTAATTGTTAAATTACATAATTAAGTTTGAAATTAGTAATTTTATAATTATTTAGTTACTTGATAACTAATTTTTAAATTGTATACTTAATTTGTAAATAATTTAATTTGTAATTAATTTTTACATTAGTTATTTTTAATTTTTATTATTTTGATTTAATTTTTTTAATATAGAGTCGTATTCAACGTACAGACGTTGAGTTGAAGGAGTCTCAGGGGTTAGCTACAGACCCCACTGCTTCATTGAGGGTGGCCATGGATGGGCGTGACAAGCACCTCGGCCAACTTCCAGGGTTTGGGCCTAGGGCAACCCAAAACATTATCTGTGGTGGTCAAGGATATGAGGTTAGGACTTCCTCCTCCTCTGCTGCAGCGTCCCAGGCGACTACATCTGGACCTCGGCGGCATAGCGGACCAGAGGCAAATAAAGACAACTTATAGGCTGAGCTGCAGGCGTAGTTATAGCAGCAGTAGAAGGAGCAGTTGCAACAGCAGTTCGAATCGCGTGTGCAGGAGGCAAATACCCGAGTACGGTCTAAGATGCAATCCCAGATGGAGATGTGGAGGCAGGCTGCAAATGTCATGCTGCAGATGGCATTCTAGGCTGCCTTTCCTAGCTCTGCTCCACTTGAGCTACCTCCGCTGCCGGCCATGGCCCCCACCCCAAGTACCTCTACCACCCCTAGATCCCCAGCCCGAGGATCCCCAGCTCTAGCCCTCAGCGGACAGTTGATTTTTTGTATTCATTTTTTATTTTTGATACATTTGTATTTATTTATTTAAAATTTTGTCTTATTATAGAACTTTATTTAATTGATATTTTAAATTTCATTAACAGTATAATTTATACTTAATTTTGTTGATACCTTATTTTGATGATAACAAAAACCCAAATCATGGCAGAAATTGGGATCTAGTTTAATGATTTTGAAACTGTTTTGTATATGTCAAGAAGTTTTGAAACTTGAGTCCCAGGTTTTACAAACTCAAGTTCTGTAATTGTTTTTAAAACTAGATATTGAAACTGGAAGTTTCATAACGTGCAATCAGAACTAGAAGTCAAAACTTGAAGTTTCAGCTTCAAGTTTTCCAATCACGTTATAGAACTTGAGTTCTAAGTTTTTTCAAAACTCGAGTTTTACAATTGTGTCTCAGAACTAGAATTTAAAACTTGAGTTATTAGCTTCGAGTTTTAACATCACATTATAGAACTCGAGTTCAAGTTGTTCAAAACTTGAGTTTCACAAATGTTTTTAACATCACGTTATAGAACACGAGTTCCAAGTTGTTCAAAATAGAGTTTCACAACTGTTTTTAACATCATGTTATAGAACTCGAGTTCCAAGTTGTTTAAAACTCGAGTTTCACAACTGTTTTTAACATCACGTTATAAAACTCGAGTTACAGAATTTTCAGAACTCGAGTTCCAAAATTGTCTCTCAAAACTTGATTTCAAGACCGGAATCTAACTGGAAGTTTTACAGAACTTGAGTTCTCTATTTTTCAAAACTCGAGTTCCATGCCATCTAAGATTTCATCAGTTCAAAAACTTGATTCCCAAACTCTAGTTCTCACTGAAAGTTTTCCAAAACTTGAGTTCCTGATTTTCCAAACTTGATTCTTGAGGATATTTTCAACTGAACAGTTTTTCACATGTTTTAGAACTTGAGTCCTCATTTTTCAAAACTGGAAGTTTTTCACATGTGATAGAACTCGAGTCTTGAAGATTTGAAAACTCGAGTTCTCTATTCTCTGACACATCTTCTGACATAGCTGAGTCTACATTTACCAAATCTTTCCTTATTTATGCTTAGCCCATTTGAATTTTACTTGCTCCTATAAATGTGTTATGCTTTAACTAAGAAATAGGAAATGGTAGGGGAGAGCACGAAACCCGTAACCTGCAAAGCCCGCTCGGACATGGAGAAAATTCCCCAGATTGGGCCCGCCCAATGGTGGCCCGTTACGGGCAGGCTAAAAGCTTGCCTATATAAAAAATTCACGGGCGGGCTACGGGCATGCCAACGGGCAGCCCGTGCCCGCCTTTATATATTTTTTTTAAAAAAATCCCTCAACTCCAAATGGCCCAAAATTTGGGGCCCCAAATTGCCTACCGCCCCCTACTCACAATCCACATGCTTTGATGCATCCAGTTCAATTGACAAATATCACTCAAACTTCTACTCCCAGCTCCCATGCCCTAGATTGAGATTCACTGCTATAGCTGAGAGCTCTATCTCCCTGCATTGCCGAAGCTGACATCAATGGGCCACCCTCTGTTGTCCCGCGTATGTTTGGCCATCCCTTTAGATGTCCCTCACATTCATAAGCTCATCCACCAAATGGTTGTGTTTGAGCGCCTTACCCATCTCTTCTCCGCCACCGAGTCCTCTATGTCCTCTACTCTCTTCAATTCTTAGCCCTTCCACTCCTTCATCGTCTTCATACTCAAAGTTTCCCCCAACCCCTTCCCCGAATCGACCTTTAATTCATTCTACAAACTAACTCTTCGGGTTGTGAATCTGGATATCCCGATTGAGGATCGGGAGAGAGAGACGTTCAATTCAAAAGGCGATGATGTTATGGTTGTTGGCTTTGTGCTCTTCTTTCCCAACTACTCCACGTTTCTCACCAAGCCTGGGTTATAAGTCAAGGATTTGTTTGTGAGAGAGTGTTACAGAAGGAAAGGGTTTGGGAAAATGCTGCTCTCGGCGGTGGCGAAGCAAGCGGTGGTGATGAGGTATGGGAGAGTAGAGTGGATCGTGCTTGATTGGAACGTGAATGCCATCAAGTTTTATGAGGATATGGGGCCAAGATCTTACAGGAATGAAGGATTTACAGGTTAACTGGTGAGGCTCTACAAGCTTACGGAAATACATTTATTAGTGTATGCGTTTTTTTTATAGTAGGCTTGGTTTGATTTTATGAGAAAATTTGTTTGTCTTTTTCTAATTTTTTGGGCTATAGTTTTTGGACGATTTATTTGTAATAGCTCTCTCACTCTTTGTGTTTTTTAATTAGAATTTGGGAGCTCTGTGAAAGAACCACCATCCCTGTTTAGTTTATTTTTCTTTTTTCTAGTTTTTTAATCAAACCAATTGATGAAAGTGATGTGATCACTACTTAGGCAATATTTTTACCATGGTTGGTTCCTGCTATTCCATATAGCATCTATATCTTTATAAGCCACTATTATAGGATAATTCGTTGACCAATTTCCCCTTTTTGCACCATTTGGTAATTTCGTATGTTGCTAACCTTAGATCTGGAATACTCCAAAATAGTACCATTAGTAGTTATTGTACGTGAGCTCATAATTGGTTGCCTTTGGATTCATACAAGTTCCCCTTTGCTCTGCTTCTTCTGATTGATGTAGATGCTTGATTTCTCCAAGAATGTTGTTCATGAACTGTGTTGAAACTTCTAAATTGAATATGCCTTTAATGAAACAAAGGATCTCATCATGTGTTGTTTCTGTAGATTGATGCAGAGACAGTCACAGAAACTGGAAATCCTAAGGAAGAAATATGTGAAGCAGTGGAGAGACTCAAAGCCCAATTGCTTGTGCTTGGCAGCCATGGCTGAGGAACCATACACAGGTTCTCAAACTTGATTTATGTTGATTAATGCCATAACTGACAACGTCTATAGTGATTTATGCACAAAAAGAACTTGAATTTAAAGAAATTCTTAACAATTTACTTGTAAAGAGAGGGACCTTTGAGTATATTGTTGGTTCTTTTCTGCTGAAGAGTTGGTTGTTCTTTCAAAGAGATTGACTTTGAATCTCTAGAATGGTAAGGTTTTTTTTCTTGTTATTCTATTTCTCTCTCAAAAAATAATGTCTTTGAATTTGGTTTGTTTGTATAAATAGGGGATGATATGCAAGTGCTAAACGGGCTGCTCGTTACCCGTTCAAATCCGCCCATTTATTGTCAGCCTGTTTAAAAGAGGTTAAACGGGTTGATACATGGGTACGGGCTAGCCCGTACCTGTAAAATGTTTAACAGGAGGGTAACGGGCTAGGGCACGGGCTACCCAACTCGCCCGTTGCTCTTCCCTAGGAAATGGGTTCATAAAATTCTCCTCCAGTGTAGACACTCAACGGATAAATTCAGTGATATTAGACATACAATGTACCAAAGCCATTAATGCATATCAAAGCAGAATGGAATGGAATCAAATCTCCTTCCAACATATGAATCTTGGTCAACAAACACTTGCTTTTTGTCAAATCTCCAACAACCATCCATTCTCTCTCAACGAGCAAACATTGTCAAAACAGATAAAGTTGGAAAAACAGAGCATAGGAGAATTTGTGAGTAACGGATACAAGTCTCTCTCTATCGGCTATTCAAACTCTGAGCAATGGCTAGCAAACGAAGTCTAGGCTATAAATGAAAAGTATTCAAGCCAGAGAAAAAGATGACGAAGATGATAGAGTCACTTAATGCAAAATAGAGCACAGCTTTAGGGCTATGATATTGTCTTCTCCAAGAGTTTCAATGTTTAGTTATCTACTCTTTGAGAGAGTAGTTTATTGATTCATCCAAACTCATTGTATTTCTGTGAGAAACTCAATATTGGGATCTTGAGATTATTGGTTTGGGTTTGAGTTGAGAAAACAGAGCATGTGAGTCTCTGCTATAGTGAAGTTGAAAGGGAGTGTGATTCCCGGTGTAACCTCACATATGGAAAGGGGGAGTGGTTGTAAAGGTTTCTCAAGTACATGTATTGCAAACTTGAGTAGGTTTCATATATAAGTGAAGGAATACGGGTATACCTGTAGAATTCGATTCTGTTCGCAGATACCCAAGCGGAATTTGGATCACAAGGGTGGATCCAGATTTGAGACACAACAAATACACCAGAGGAAGAGAGGAGAGGAGAGGAGTCTTTATAGAGAAGGGAAAGGAGAAAATTTGGTTTCTCTGTGCGTTATGTCACCCCTGTTTGGGGAACCACTTCCCCATATTATGACTTCCCAACTCACGGTAACTGTTCCTATGCAAAAGCATTTCAAAATCAAACTTTTGGGGAAAATCATCACTTTGTTTCCACATATTCTCTCATTCATACTTTTGCCCTAAAATGGGTTTTGGGCCTAATCCACTAAGGATGGCCCATATTCTAACACTCCCACTTGGTTGATTAGGAATCGTGGGCCTCATCATTCTCCCTTCTTCCTTTCATACTAGGTGCTTTTCCGTGATCACATGGACATGACATCTTTTATATGTTTGTACTAGAAATCCCTTTCACAGGACAAGCACAATACAATCTTTCTCCGTGTAGCTTGAATTTTATGTTCTGTACCATATGTCCTAGATTTAACCAAAAATACACTTTTACTTAACAAATCTAATCCCTCTCAAGTCAACATAAGACTTAGACGTCTTTCTCATATACGCGATATCCACACTTATGAAATCACAAAATTGATGTCATAAGGGATATGTCATAGACACCAGCATAGTTGTGCATTTCTCAAGTAATCTTTCTTTCAACCATATATCACTTTGATATACATCAACCGCTTTCCTAACATATTACCTTGTATCGCATCCATCATGATAGTAGAATGCACGTTAAGGTAGCAGTCATTGAAGTTACTTCCATGATAATGTCAAAGTCAAAGGACATAAATAGAAATATTAATTTCTTGGGACTCACATAGCAATGAAGTAGTGATCCATTCACTTGCTTTCCCTTTGCGGTTCTTTAACACATGTGTGAATCACATGCTACCGTGTTTCTCTCATACTAAGAGCGCACGTCATTTTTAAAACATTCTTTCAACACCGTACAGACTTTTAGTCTAGATATTCCCAACATCTAAACCTAAATTCTTCTTCCTCTCAGTTGTTTGGTAACAGGCATCATGGGAGAGGGTCCTCATGATTCGATCGATGTTTTATATGTATATACGTTGGATCTCATCTCGACATGCTACACTATGGTCGAGGTGACATAACTTGTATTTATTCTCTACCATATCAGTATTCTTGCTGCCTTACTGGTGAATACAAATGTCTCATCTTTGCATACTCCACCTAAGTATCAAAGGCGGTAGCTCGTGTGAGAAAGCCTACCTTATTTGCCTGCACGACATATTAGATATTGTATACTTGTACACAGACATGATAAGAAATTGAATATTTTAATCATAAATTCAATATAGAGTATCTATAATTTTACATTTTGCGCATACCAATAGCTCTTACATATTTTTCAAACATTTCTTTCGCTATTAGTTTTGACAGGGGATCTACGACCATACTTTTGGTCGAAATATGTTGTACATTAATCACTTTCTGTGCTACATAATTTCTCACAAAGTTATACTTAATATCAATGTGCTTTGTCTTATTATGATATTTGAGGTCTTTTGTGTAGGCTATAGCTGTAGTATTGTTACAATATATTAATATAGGATTTGTACTCTCATTTCCAAATCCAAGGTGTTCAATAAACCTTTTTAACCTCAGCTTCCATTGAATGCAGGGCTATACACGTCTGCTTCTTGCTACTCCAACTTATGACGCCATTATTTAGCAAGAAGGTATAACCTGAAGTTGACCTTCGTTCAACTTCGTCTTTGCTTGTATCAGTATCGGAGAATCCAAAAATTCACAATTCGCTTCCTTAATAAGTTAGTGCATAATTCGTTGTGCCCTTTAAGTATCGCAGAATCCTTTTCACAGCCTTCCAATGTTAAAGGGCACTACCATAAGGAACTCTTTCCATTCTTTTCTTAGCTGACTCAGTTTTGGGACACATTTCAAGATACAAGCTAATTCTAGTAGCTATTAGGTGTCTAAGGGATTGCAGTCACTCATATTGAATCGCTCAAGAATTTTCTTGATGTAATTCTCTTATGAAAAAAGATATAATTCTCTTTGAGCAATCCCTTTGGATTTTAACTCCAAGTATGTATTCTGCTTTTCCCATGTCTTTCATTCAAAATTTGATGACAGCCATTCTTTAACGGTTAAGATCAAATTTAGACTATTTCCAGCCAATAGTATATCATCTACATATAACGACAGCATCACAAAGTTATTATCAAATCACTTAACGTAGACGCAGTGGTCTTCCTCAATCATTTTAAAATCATAGGAGGTTATTACCTTGTGAAACCTCAAGTACCACTACCTGGATGATTGTTTTAGTCCATAAATGGACCTTCTGAGCTTACAAATTTTGCTCTCTGAACCTTTCTTTATGATACCTAATGGTTGTTCCATATAGACTTCTCCATCCAAGTCTCTGTTTAGAAATGCAGTTTTCACATCCATTTAATGTAACTTAAAATCTAAACTATTTACTATTGTCAGAATCAGTCTTATGGAATTAAAATGTACAACAGGTGAGAAGATGTCCTCGTAATTGATACCTTCCTATTGTGTATACCGCTTCACTACCAGACGTGTTTTGTACTTGTCAATTGATCCATCCATTTTCCATCCATTCTCCCACTTGTTCCCAATGACCTTTCGACCTTTTGGTAGAACAAGTCCCAGACTTGATTCTTTTTCATTGAATCAATCTCTTCTTCCATTACTTTCTTCCATTCATCCTTGGAAGGGCATGACAAGGCTTCTTGTATAGAACATGGCTCATCATCTCCATCCAGAGTGACCATGAGTGCTTCCCCCTCTATTAGAAAGCTCCTCTGGTACATTTCCCATGTCACTCCTTCTTGTAGAAACCTCGTCTCTTTCGTTTTTTTGTCTCAGCCTTTGTAAAGGCCTTTCTGAGCCTTCCACCCTTAGTGGATTAGCCCAAAATCCATTTTAGGGCAAAAGTATGAATGAGAGAATATATGCGAAAAAAGTGGTGGTTTTCCCTAAAAGTTTGATTTTAAAATGCGTTTGCGTGGGAACAGTTACCGTAAGTTGGGAAGTTATAATATGGGGAAGTGGTTCCCCAAACGAATGTGACATAACGCACCAAGAAACCAAATTTTCTCCTTTCCCTCTCCTCTCTTCTCTTCCTTTGATGCATTTGCTGTGTCTCAAATCTAGATCAATCCTTATGATCCAAATTCCACGTGGGTATTTGTAATCGGAGTTAAATTCTATAGGTACGCCCAAATCCTTCAGTGGTATCAGAGCAATTTTTCGTTCCTGAGGCAATCTTCCTACTGTCAGACATGAATTTTTTGAAGCACATTCATAAATTGAATTTATACAACTAAAACATGTTCATTACTTTGAATGCTTAATGTTTGAAGCATGTTACTGAGTTACGTTTGAAGCATATCGTTCTTTTTTGTCTCTTCTACAGTTTTGCTTAGTGATTTCATGATGTTATTACCATGTCTTGCTTTTCTATTTCACCCTTGGCATGTCTGTGAGTATATAAGTGTTTAGAAAACATATATCATGCCTCTGTAAAATGAAGCAAAACAAGAAACTATAAGAAAATGGAATACATAAAACATCCAAATATGGGTCCTCTGAAAATGATGCTTTTAGACATAGAAAATGCACCTATTGTGTAGAACTCATCAAAATGAAGATGTGGATACCAAGAACACGAAGAATGGACACTCAATGGGATAAAGATATGGAGGAAAAATGACTCACAAGTTCTATCATGTTTTTCTAGAAAAAAGAAAGACCTAGACTTTAAAAATACTCCCATCGTGTAGATCTTGTCGAAATGAAGAAATAGACACCAAAAATGTGAAAAACGGACGTCGGATGGTGAAGAAATGAAGGGAAAACGAGTTAGGTCCGTCAGACCCAACCCGTTTTCTCCGACCAGGTCAAACAGACTTGGCTGGAGGTAGAAGATGAAGCCGAAATGTCAGAGTTCCTTTTTTAAAAAAAATGGGTAACGGCACGAAGAAGGCAAACCGGGTCATGAACGCGGACGGTCCGAGTAGGTTAACCCGACCCATTTGGAGAAGGATTGTACGACACTATTTTGGTGTTCAGCTGGTGACCTCCCTCAATGCTTGAAATGTCACCGATTTAGCACACAAAAAAACCTAAGCGTTGTGCCGGAGATAGTAGCCCAATGAACCAAAAAAAATTTGTGATCGCGGGTTGGGCCAAAGAGGCCCTAACCGATCAAAAAAATATCCTTCAAGGCCCAATACAATAAATGCTAAAAAATTTGAAACGGGCAAAATAAAGGCCCAATACCCCTTTTTGACCCTCAGCACCTCGGCTAGATTCGAACCCGCGACCACAGAGACAACAGCTATGCACTTTACCAGTCAAGCTAGGGGAACTAATGAAGAGGAAAGTAGGAATAAATATTCATAAAATAAAAAAAATAAAAGGGGGAAACGACACGTGGCCCGTGATGCCACGTGGCATGTCCATGAGACATGTGGACCATACCACCAGACAACCAACGGCGCGTTGAGACCAATGAGATTATGCGTGTCATAAACGGAGCTTGTCACATACTACACGCTGATAGAGCCATATTCATTCATTTCTTTTGCTTGAATTTCCAAAGTATTAGATGCAATTTTGGCCAATCATGACCTTTCTTGAGCTTAATTTGGAAGCTAGAGTTGATTGTTTTGATTAGCTTGATTTTGGGTGCTATTGCCATGAAATATGATATATTTGCCTTTAATTCTAATCATGAGCAAGAGATACTTCAAATCTTTACTATTTCATTTCAGGAACTCTAGCAAAGCATGTGAAGAGATAGCTCTGGAACCTTTCGCCACGGTAATGATCAAGCGTGCAAACATAACTCTCAGGAGAGGTTCACCACGACAAAATCTCAAGTTCGCTGTAGCGAATATCGTGAATAAGTAACCAGGCTCCAAATGGAATGAATAACCGACCCATACCTTCCACTCGATCTAAGAGGGTTAGAAAACCCTTTTTAGGGTAAGTTTCTGCTATAGCACGAAATGGGAGAGGCGGCCACACCACAGATTGGATTTTCTTCTCATTTTCTACTCTCTTACTCTTCTCATCCATCACCAAACCCTAGCACCCATCTTCATCCATCATCTCGAGACCATTATGCATGCTTATCCTTTCATTATGAGTGTAAAGCTTGTTACTAAGAGCAACTAGACTCTTTCTTTCTCTTAGAGATGGAGATGACTTCAGTTCAATGGCTAAAAAGGGGAATAATGTTTAATCTGTATTTTTGTATTGGACTGTTTAGTTTCTGAGTTAGGACTAGGGATTCGAACTTGAATACTTGGTCAGGGTCGTGCCAAACTTAGATTATTTGTGTATTAAGTTGTTTTGTGTTTGACTTGGTAGTGTGAAGTGTCACTTCTATCTATTCAATGAAATCTTTGTTGCTCTCTCTTATCTTCCTAGTTGTGCTTGATATTTGAGACAATATTGTGTTGAGTTGGATTTTTCACTTGGCAATTTCTTTACACACACTAAGTGTTAAAGGGTTTCATAGAATGGAGTTCATACATAGAATTTTTGACCCAACGAGTTGTTGGGGTTTTTCATTATGAAACTTAGTGTGAAACTACTAGTCTACCTTATATTTTGTGAACCATGAGAGCTTGAACCATTTTCCAAAAGGAATTCATTATCGAACAACGTCTACATTTTTCAATATGTTTTAGTTGCATTCCCAAAATCCAAAAAACCAAAAAAGAAAGCTTATTTAATATTCCAAGTTATTACAAGTTTGAAAGCAAAAACAGTTTTTACATCTAGCGGTGAACGTAATCACAAGCTAATTTTAACTAGTTGCACACAAGGCTCCGTAAAGAACGACCATAGGGTTGCACCCTATACTACAATCCTTGGAAATCATAATTATTTTGATCCGTTTCCAAGGCTTGACAACGATAAGTTTTCACACCTTCACCTGTGGCCGGATAAAAAATGGTGCCGTTGCCTGGGAGCCTTATGCTAGCAGTTTAGGCTAGCTTGTGCCATTGTTTGTTGTTTTTGCATTTCACTAGTTTCAAATTTTGCATATAGTACAGATTTGCATTGTGCATAATTAAGTTTTAGAAAATTCAAACAAAGATACTAGTTTTCATCTGCATTTTTTCATCAGTTTTTGCACGTTTGCCGCAACTAACTCTATTTTTCGCCGCTGCCAACTTTGATTTTAAGTAGAAAAAACCTCTCGGGTGCAGTGCATCATGACCAATTTTAACTTTCATCAGTGTAGTCGACTATCTGCTAAGCAATACGCTCAGGTGCTGTTCGTCGTGATGCAACATAAATTTTGTCACGGCCAACACCTCTTTTCCTAGCTTCAATCATTCATTTCATTCCGCTTTCAGTACATACATACTTTTCAAACATACCATACATACTCATAAATATGCTTGCACCACTCCGTTTCATTCTGTTTTACATGAATTGTGAATTGTTAGTCAATTTTGTTTGCCCTCATCTTTGACTTACCCTTGTATGCCCAAAAAGACCTCACTTGCACCTTATGACCTTGAGATTGAGAGAACATTGAGAGAGAAATGTAAGGAGCAAAAAAGAAAAGGGAAGAGCAAAGTAGAAAGGGGAGTAGGTTTTAGTTTAGGAGAATTCTCTAGAAAGATAGAGATGGCTGAGAATCAACCAAACCCCCAAAACCAATATCTTAACAGAAATCAACTAGGGAATGGTGATAATAGAAGGAACAGTGAAGAAGAGAGGATAGGAGAGAATAACACAAATAATAGAAGGAGAACAATTAGGGAATAGTGAAGAAGAGAGGATAGGAGAGAATAACACAAATATGATCCATTTTCTGCTACTTGCCCTAATTATGATGTTAATTTTGAAATGAAAGGATTGCTTATTAACTCTCTTCCTAAATTTCATGGCTTGATAGGAGAGGACCCTTACATTCACTTGCAATCATTATCAATGATATGCCAAAGCATGAAATCGGTGGGAGCTTTTTTTGATCAAGTGCTATGGAAGGTGTTCCATCTTTCATTGGAAGGGAAAGAATAGAATGGTTCATGAGTCTTCCAAGACATGTGGACAACACTTACCAGAGTTGGGGAAACTTGAGAAAGGCTTTCTTAGAGAAGTGTTTTCCGGCCTCCAGAACGTCATCATTGAGGAAAGAGATTTATTCAGCACGCCAAGAATTTGATGAGTTGTTGTAAGACTATTGGAATAGATTTCAAGATCTTCTTTCTCGATGACCTCATCATGAAATCCCAGACGAGCAGCTTGTGCGATACTTCTATGACGGTTTGAAGAGTTAAGAGAAAGGAATGTTATATACAGGTGGGGGAGGTTCACTAATTGATTTAACCACTCAAGAAGCACAGGAACTTATTAAGAAAATGGATTTAAATCACCAATAATATAGTGTGAGAGACACTAGGCAGTCCATGAACTTGGATCCTTAAGCACACATAACAGAAGAATGGATACCCTAGAGTCGAAAGTAGACTCATTGGAGAGTAAGGTGACATCTCAATTGTCTCTAATTACGGCTGAGTTGAAGAATCTGCATGTGAGTAGACCACAACCATCTATGGAATTAGCTGCACCAAGTTGTGAAACTTGTGGGTCTGTTATGCAAATTTTGAGTGTTTTCCTGAATCGATATGAAGAAGTTTCAGCTATGTACCAAGGGAGACCAAATCAGAAATAGGATCTCTACTCAAATTCTTATAATGAATGGTGGAAGGCAAACCCTAAATTTAGCTGGAGGGGTGAAGAAGCTATTGGGATGAATAGATTCCAAAGAAGTGGAGGAGCAGGACCATCCGGTTCCAAGATACCACCTAACCAACAAGCCTTGAGTGTGCCACAAAAAAGGACACCAATCAACTCTTGCAAAACATGTTGATGCTGTTCAAGAAAGAGAATGCGTCCACTACCAACTAGTTCAAATCAATAGCCTCATTGATTTAGAAAGATTCCTTAAAGAATGATGCAAGATATGCCTCCTTCGAAAAGAGGATGGAGCAGTGGGAAATGAAAGCAGAAAATTTGATCATCACTCAGCTTTCCAACAATTTGAGTGAACAACAAGCGAGGAGTAGTAGCTTCATTCCCTCTAACATTGTCATAAATCCCAAGGGCTTGAACGCCATTAACTTGAGAAGTGGGAAATAAGTTGGATTCAAAGAGGAGGAAGTAGAAGAGAAACAAGGAGAAGAATCAGAAAATGAAGTTGTTACACTCCCAATCAGAAGGAAGGATAGTGAGAGCGCTAAAGAGAATGCACTACTTAAAGGAGAAGGATCATCCTCCCACATGCAAGAAAAGACCTTACCTTCAGAATAAGGAACTAAGCAATCAAGAAAGAATGCTAAATGAAGCAAGCGTGGATCAACCTCAGCCAAAGGTAAGAAGGTCAATATTGAAGAACTCCCTTTTCCAAATTCTTATTTAATGAGTAAGAAAATGGCTGAAAAGCAGTATGAGAAGGAGGTCTTTGATTTATTCAGTAAGGTCGAGGTAAATATTCCATTGCTTGACTTATTTAAGAGAGTTCCTACATATGCTAAATACCTTAAGGACCTGTACACTAACAAGAGAAAATTCAGACTAAATGAAAGTGTCTAAATGAGCACCCAACTACTGTGGTACTCCAATTAGATGCTAGGACAATTAGGCATCTTAAGGGGGTAATAGAGGATATCTTGGTAAAAGTAAAGGACTTAGTTTTTCTAGCTAACTTCTATGTGCTTGACATGTCCAACAAGTTCAATAGGGAGTCTACCTCAATCTTGGGCAGACCCTTCTTGAGAACTGCTAATACTATTATTAGCATGAAAGAAAGGAGTATTTTAATGGAAGTAGGAGAAAATAAGATCCAATTTAACATGTACGAAGCCATGAAACACCCTTATGAGGATTATTCCCTTCTAAGTGTTAATGCTATTGACATGGCCATTGATGATGCAATTGCTGGTATGAATTTTGAAAATAAACTTGCATGTTCAAACTCTTTGCCATTTGAAACATCTTCTAAAAATGATTCATTGTTCCTTTTGAACTTGGTGATCAATCCATGTCTTTTTGCAAAACATTTGAGACATGTACTCACCTTTTATCGGTTGTTAGTATGCTTTCGACGTACCATACACATCCTGTTAAATTCACCAATAAGTGCATGAATTCCCCACTTTGCATCAACAGTGATGACGCCTCCGAGGGAGGAATTTTAGTTAATTTTGTAGGAACATCTCACAAGACTTTAATGGAGTCGATAGTACCTGTGCATGCAACATCTAGGAATACTAAGGATAAGCATGGGGACTCCAAAGAGACTCCTAAGCCACCATGATTTTCACGTTATTCCTTTCCCTCATTTAATCATTTTCCATTGCTGATAATGATAACTTTGTGCCTTATGAATGATTTAAGTGTTGGGGAGGAACCTCTCTAGTAGGATTTAGAATAGTTTCATTTCTTTCTAGGATGTTTTTCCATTCAATAAAACCCCTTATTTTTGTGTAGCCTTGCTCCGTGAGTTTGATAGGTGAAGAGAATTATTTGTTATTCTTGAGAATTGTGTTTGAGGATTGGTTGAAGTTCTAGAATTAGGTGCTGGTGTTTAATCTTGTGTTTGTGTGTTTCATTTTCTTTTGTGACTCTCTGTGATGTTTTGCCGCGGCGAAATAAAATTTTCATTGCGACCAAACTTTCGAGCTGCCAATATTTAGTTGAGGGTAGGTTTCGTTGCGACTAAATCAATGTTTAGTTGCGACCAACTATCTGACCTTTCATCTTTTAAAAAATTGCAACTCTTCATTTTCCTGCCCGTCTTCTTTCTTTAAAAAACCATTTTCATAATTTAGTTTCACTTCTCTTCTCATTCTTCATTGCTCTGCTCTTATCGCCTTCCATCATCTTTCTCATCCACGATCTCGTTTCACGTCATTCTCAGTGCTGCCACCCCGTTCATCGTAGTAAGTGATCGCAACCCTTCTTTTCCCATTTCCACTACATTTTCAATCAGTCATTTCTGTTTTCCGTCACTATCACCGAATATCCATTTTCTGCGATATTTCGCCGCAACGAACCCTAATTTTCACCGCGACCAAATTCAACTTGCATCTAATTTTCATTGTGTTTAGGTTAGTTTGTTTTTAATTTTTGTTTCATTGTTTTGTTTTTGTGTTTAACTAGTCATCATGCTTAGGACTAAGAACCCAGGTGTCATAGACCAACCTATCCCTAACCTTATGCCTTTGGTATCCTTCGGGGAAATACTTGAGCTTACAGAGAAATATCTCCTAGTTAGGGAGCGTTCATTTCCACTCACACCTGCTGACCACCCATTTGTTAGACGTATTGTTACGTCTGGCCTTGCAGGCCTACTCCAAGAGCGTACCTAGGGTAATCTCACTTTTGTGCATCACTTTTATGCCATTTGCCGCCATGAATCTGCCCTTTTTATCTATTGTCGAGGAGTTAAGTTAGCTCACTGGATTAATCAAAGCACTATAGGACACCACTTCGCTTTACCCATTTGTGAGCAGGACCACTACATTCTCTTCATGAGTGATTTCCCTAAGGACCAAATAGCTGAGACCCTATGTGAGCCAGGGAAGGTCTGGTACATACCTCATAGATCAGAGATGTACATTCATAGGTCTGAATACCGCCCTGAGATAACTATTCATCCATCTTGTCTGCAGCAACATATTCCCCACCATGTTAATGCAGGAGATCAGGTTCGATATCTCCACCCTTATTTACTCTAACCTTCGTGAAGCCATCCTCACCTCAAAGACCACGAAGGACATTATCTTTCACCACCTCATTTCAGATATGTTCACAGATGTGGAAGTCCCTGTACGCCCTGAAGATCACCCATTCGCCTCTGCACCTATTTTCACCTATGATCGAATCTGACGAGTTCCTGCCTCTCAGCCCAAGCCATTTATCGATATTGATGAGCTCGAGGCATATGATCAAAAGGCTCAGTACCTCAGGCGCCAGCTACACCCAGACCACCATGTGTCTTGGCTACCATTGAGGATCTGGCTGCTGAGTTCCAGTAATTCAGAGTCACTATGCTTCGTTAGCTTGAGCGGGACCGGAGGTAACCCTACAAGATGGATGCCCTAATTGTAACACCTCTTACTTGACCCTCTTAGCTTCCATTATGATGAGTTGGAACCAAATTATGGCCTCAAGTAACTCAAATTGTCAAAAGAGACTAAATTGAAAACTTTCATTTTTAAGAAAGTTACTATTCACAGTTTTTCGGGCCAACTTTGAAAATTCATAACTAATTGTAGAAAACTCGAAACTGAGTGGTTCCAACTTCTATTTGAAGCTTGAAAATTCCTTTATGAGGGAAAAATACTCATTTGAACAGTAACTAGTCCAATTGGTACAGATTCATTCGTGAAATTGTACTGTTCATATGGTAATTTTTCATTTTCCCAGGATTTTCTGTGATTTTTCATCAATTTTGGACAGTCATAACTTTCTGTACAAAATTCCAATTCCAGAGATCTTTGGCTCATTAGAACCCTTGCAATGCAAAATATTTTTCCACAAAATATCAATTCATTTGAAGTTCATTTACCCTGTTTTCCGACAGGGCAAAGTAGGGAAAATGACCAACTTTACTTCCAGCACTTAGTCAAATTTTTACCCTACTTAACTTCATAACTTATCATTTTGATTTCTAAACTTTTCTTAACCATAGTAGCCTATTTAATTAGGCATTCATAAAGCATATACTACTTATCATAAGTCTATGATACATTTCCAAATTACATTACATATCTTATCACAATTATATAATATCTCTAACAAAATCCATATTAATACACATCAAACTTTGCTTCAAGCATCAATCATCTTCTCCTTACCCTTGAGTGTGCCTCCACCTAAAAATGGTTAGTGGGGGAGGGTGAGATTTTTGGAAATCCCAGTAGCAAAACTTTCTAACACACATTATAAAATTTCATGACAACTTTCATTATAAGTGTGAATTCATAAAAGTGCAACATGTAACAATGAAATGCATATGGCCATAGCAAACAAAAGCACATATTCACACTTTCAATCATCACAAGTTTTCAATACAAGTCATGCATAATTCATACACATTTTCAAACAATTAAGCTTAGGGTTAGAAGGTCTTGCTACCTTGTGTC
>JANTPZ010129184.1:0-12866 GCA_025593235.1 Vachellia pachyceras
TTTATGAAGCTTGAAGCATGGAATTTGATGTGATTTTATTAATGAAACTATGTTGTAATATAATGTTATTTTGGGAATTATGTATGGCATGTAATATGCGATGTAAACATATGCATGTATGGTTGGTATGTGTTAGTTAAGGAACCCTAATTACATGATCAAACATGGTTAGAGAGGATTAGAAGTTAGGGTTTCAAATGGTAAAGTTTGGAATTGGAAAATTTGGTTAAATGTTGAAGTTAACTAAACCCCTAACTTTGGCCTGTCGGGACACAGAGCAAATGAACTCCAAATGAGATGAAATTTTAGAGAAAAATAGTTCATATTGCAAGCTTTAAAAAAATCCAAAGAACACTGAACTTGGATTTTCGTACAGAATGTTATGAGGTTCCAAAGTTTGAAGAAAATCAGTGAAAAACCTGGGGAAATAGAAAAATGACCAAATGAACAGTGTTTTTTCACGAATTAAACTGGATCATTTGGGCAAGATAATGACTCAATGAGTGTTTTTTCCTTATAAAGGAACTTACAAGCTTCAAATAGAAATTGGAAGCACTCAATTTTGATTTTTCTCGAATTAGTTATGAATTTTCAAAGTTGGTCCAAAATGCAGTGAATAGTAACTTTCAAAAACTTGAAAGTTTTTAAAGTAAACTATTTGGACTTTCTAATCACTTTGAGGCTTCCTATTGATTCCAAATCAATATATAATGAAGCTAAGGGTTAAGTTAAGGTATGTCACATTGATTGGTATCAGAGCAAAGGTTTTGGGAAATTGTTTGAATAATTGTGCGTTGTAAATTGTTAAATGTTGCACTTTTATTCAATATACCCATGGGATTGTTATGTCATTAGTTTGATGATGTGCTATGCTTTGGTTGTCTTTTGTTAATGCATGATAGATAATTATGTCTTATGTTCATTCTTATATGAATGAATGTGGTTAGCCAAGAATGATGAAGAAAAGTCAAGTATACTAGTGAAGTGACCGAAAAATAGAAGGAGTTGGCACGAGAACTGCCTGGATACGTAGGGGATAATGGATATAAAGGTCCAGCGTTTGATAAGATTATTTCTCTGCAGCACATACTGGATGTTAACACCCGAGGACTCCGTGAGCATATTGCTCTGCATGGACGAGGTTTTCGGTTAGCATATATCCAGATGGGCTAGAGAGGCATCTTAGCTAGATCAGAATGTCCTAAACCCATAAGCCCGGTAGAGATGCCGGTACCGAAGGGAGAGCTCCCAGTAAAAGAAGAGAACCCTGGATACACTTCATTTTGATCAGAATCTATTATGATATTATCGTCTCGAGGTTCAAGCGAGATGCAAAGGCAACCAAATGACCAAAGTTTAAAATGCAAAGTGGTCAGAGGAGATAGTTTACGGGAAATTCAAACATTGCAAATTGATTTTACTGAATGTAACCTGGAATTGAATACCCATGAAAGTATAGAATTACTTTTCTCCTCAAAGATGAAGATTTTATTTAATTGATAGAAAGGGCCAGAGAGGCCTTTAAGCTTGAATAGTCGTAAGAGGTGCAATAGGGACTTTCTCCTCAGTTGAGATTGAAGTTAAAGAGTCCCTAAGTGACATTTCGATAGTGAGAGATTTCCTGGAAGCATTTTCAAAAAGAGATTAGCGAACTGCCTCCAAAAAGAGAAGTGGAGTTCGCGATTGATTTGGTACCAGGAACAAAACCTGATTTTCAAGGCTCCGTACAAAAATTGCTTCAATTAAGATAAAAGAAGCGAAGAGCAGATAGAAGAGCTATTAAAGAATGACGTGAGTATAAGATTGTGTGTAGACAACTATGAAATAAGTAAAGTGACAGTAAAGTACGAGTAATTGCTTCCCTGTGTTGATGATGTATTGACCAATTGAGTGGTACCAAAATATTTTCTGAATTAGATCTTATATCAGGCTATTACCAGCTCCGAGTTAGAGCTGAGGACAATTTCAAGACGGTCTTCTGCACTAGATATGAATGCTATGAATTTCTTGTGATGCCTTCAAAATTGTGGTTATGATTAATGATATTATAATATATCTTTAGGCATCAGGAAAGGTGTAACAATTAAGCCAACTTGAAAAGTGAGAAATGAAATGATAAATGCCATTGCTGATTGATTAAGAGGTTATGAGAGGTTCCGGATGGGAACAAGATACGGTGCTAGATGATGAAAAGGGGATGTACCCAACGAAAAGTGTGCTAGAGAAAGTGTTAGCCAACAAATATCTCTCTAAGTTTTGGGCGGTGATCTTCCTATGCCACAATGATATTGCCATGGTAGGGCGCACTACTTCCTGATAGACAGGAAGGGGCAGGACCCTGATAGACAGGGATCAGTGGGATGAATTGTCACTGTTGGGCGAGCTGCTTCCTGAGACCCAGGAATAGTATGGGATAGTTGCATCGATGGTAAAACATAGGGTGCTTCTTTCTCCATAAATTCCCACATAATACAATATGGCATATGTAATACCCCCAAAAATGAAAAGGGAAAAATGGGCTAATATAAGTTAAGGATAAAGTCCCTTGAATAATTTGGGTACATAATAATACATGATATAATCCTCTCCGCAACGTCATGGTGATGATTATAAAAGAAATAGTAAGGATGGTTGAATCCTTTGACATAGCAGGTTGTCATAGAAAAGGTAATGGATGGGCTAATGAATAAATTTGTGTTTAAAAGCCCAAGCGGTATAGTAAGGGAAATGTAGCATGAGAAAAATGATAACAAACAATAAGGGATTCCAAAGGTAATAAATAGGAATGAGAAAAGCCTAAAAAGACAAGTAGGTTTCTGAGATTAGTCTGGGAGAATTATCAGTGTAGCCACCCACTGAGGATAGATAATTTATTCTTAACTCATGTTCTATGGTCTAGAAGATTCTAAGAGACTCCCTTGATAATGTTAAAAGGTTTTGCTTGAGGGCCAAACCTGTGAATTAGCGCTGATACGCATAAGATTGAAATAAACCTTAATAATTAAGCCTGGATGGCTTGGAGTCATATCTGTTTGCTATTCTTAGAAACGGGAGAATGAGAGGGACCATGTTGAGTTTAAGATGGGATATTGTCCTCATTCTAGTACGGAGAGAGTACCCGCAACTATTTCTTTTGATAACCCAGCTGTCAATTAGTACGGTCATATTCTGACAAAAGGAAGTAAGTGAAGTTTAGAGATATAAATCTTGAATTGAGTGCAATCAGACTAGCTGAGTATAAGATACTGTGTGGAGGCAAGGAATATAGAAAGCTTCAAAATGAGAGCTTAATAACTTAAATATGAAATGAAAGGATATTTTGGTAGGCAGGGAGTTCCTGGATGTGTTGTTGAGGAAATCAATGGATTACCTCAAGAGAGAGGTATAGTTTGTCTTTGACATTAATACCGGGACTAGTTAGATTTTGAAGGCTCTGCATCAAATTGCTTCAATTGGGATGACGGAGCTAAAGCAGTAGATTGAGGAGCTGATAGAGAAGGGGTTTATTCGGCCAATGTGTTGCCTTGGGAAACCCCAGTTTTCTTTGTGAAAAGAGACAAGAGTCTTCAGTTATGAAATAACTATCGTGAATGGATTAAGATGATAGTGAAAGATGATTATTTGTTTCACCAAATTGATGATTTGTTAGATTAATTGAGTGTAGCCAAGGAGTTATTTGAGATTGATTTTAAGTCAGGTTACCATCAACTTTGATTCGAGCAGGTGATATTATTAAAATGGCTTTTCGGACTAGATATGGATAATGTGGGATTCTAGTAATGCCGTTCGGATTGATGAATGCCCCTGTGGTTGTGAATTGTATTTATTGATTGTTTTTGGTAGCACCTGAATTGGTTTGTCATAGTCTTTGGTTGGTGATGTATTGGTGTGCTCCAAATCTTTAGAGATGCATGCCGGGCATTTGTGAATAATTTATATAAATTTTTCCTAGATTGCTTTATCACTAGCTAGGCGTATTTGAAATGATTGAATGATTACGTGGGATGAAGAATATGATACTGATATCTGGGAATTGATGGGGAGGCAGGCTTACCTATACCCTGACATTGGGAAGGTCGCTGTGTCTCACGTTAATTAAAATCCAGTTTATGTAAATTGATGAGGAGGCAGGATCTAGACCCCTAACATTGATAGGGATGATTGCTGTGTTTCGTGTCAATTGAAAAATTGACGAGGAGATCGGTTTATCTAGACCCTAACATTAATGGGAAGGTCGCTGTGTTTCGCATCAATTGAGAATTGATGAGGAGATCGGTGTACCTAAACTCAAATGTTGATAATCCCAAATCCGAAGTAGACATGTGTGGTCTACAGTATGCCGGTGGGCATAGATTGGGGGGTGTGTTTTAAGATCCAAAGTAGACATGTGTGGTCTACGGTGATACCGGTGGGCATGGAACTGGAAATTGTATTGATATAAATAGGGGAAGATTACCTATGCCTCACATAAATTAAAACTCCATGATGAAAATGTTTCCCACATTCGATTTGGAGCTAGCAGCGATTATTTTTACTCTAAAGATAAGGGAGGCACTATTTATGTGGAGCAATCATCGACCTGTGAGGCAATGGGGGAAATTGCTCAACGGCTTTGACTATTAAATTATGTATGTCATGATTGATACGCCAGTGATGCGCTAAGCCGGAAAAATGGGGCAGATGATTATGATATCCATGTGGGAGTAAGGACTGCTCGACGATATTTTAGATAGGAGTTGAATGGGAAAAAATGGTATTGAGACCTGACGAGTTTGGCATACTCGGATTATAAATTGTATGACCAGGAGAGGTCAATAAAGCTTAAAAAGATAATCACTTGATTCAGTATATTGAGACTCAGTTGAGCCTTTGGTAAACAATGAATTTTTATAAGATTCCTAAGGGAATAATAGAGTTCAGAAGAAAATGTTATATCCCTCTAAAGCCTACTCTAAGGAAACAATGGTCAGATGAGACTTATAAGAGTAGGTACACTATTCATCTAGTAATGACAAGGAGGTGTCTTGAAATGAAATAACTATTGGTGGATAGGGATGAAAGAAGACATCATTGTTTATGTGATGAGATGTCTTATCTGTCAAAGAGTGAAGACAGATTAACGGAAGCCACCAAAAATGCTACAACCTCCGTCGATTCTATAATGGGATTGGGATAGAGTTATAATGGATGTTAATGTGGAATTACCAAAAATGATAGACCCTGATGTGATTCGGTGAATACGAACCGAATGATAGAATTGGTATATTCTCTGGCTATGAAAACAAAGTTAGTCAATAGAGACTAAGTCAATTTATCGATAATGTATTGTGAGCATAGATGCTGGACTAAATAGGGCTAAAAGTAAGAAGCTCAATGTGAAGTATATTGGATTATTCCAAATAACGGAATGAGTTGGAAACGATTATCTACCATTTGTGTTTACCCCTGAATTTGAGCTTTGTCCATGATGTGCATGTTCCCAGTTAAGAGGATTGACACTAGATGAAAATTTGATGGGAAAACTGAAGAGGACATAAGAGCCAGATACTTCGAAGTAGCAGTACAAGATATGTAAATTTCAAGGACAAAATTTATTTTAAGGGGGGCAGAAATGTAATATCCATAATTTATATGCTAGCTGAAATAAATGCTAATCCGATAACTAGAAAATGAAAAGAGAAATCAGAGGTAAATAGCTCAAAATGAAAGGAAAGTTATAGCCAGAAATTGTAAAGTTAGAGCTGGTTTAGTGTAAGGAGTTCTGAAAGAATTCCAAAGTTAAATATACTTGCCCTAGAGTAATGTGAGGATGAGAAATTTATAGAAAGGGACCCAGAGGTCATTTAATAAAATATCAAGGGCATAAAGGTCTTTCAGTATTAAAAGTAAGGGCAAAATGGTAATTTTGCAAAAAGTAGAGAAAGCAAGGGCAAAATGGTAATTATGAGAAAGTGGAAGGGCATTTTGATCATTTGACAAATTCAAAGTCAAAAGTCAACTATTGACCAAAATTTATAGATGCCCAATTGATAGAGCTCGACTTGCGGAGCACAACCGTGAATCACGAATTTTCCAAATTCGGACTAGATTTTTATCTATAGAATTTTGAATGACAAAAAGGAAAAAATAATTATTTTAGGTACCAAGAGCTCCCCAAAAATTTAGACAAAAATTTGGAAAATACAGTGAATTTTATAGTATTTAATAAAATTATTATCCAGTATACAATTAAGGCAATTTTCCCGAAAATTGGGAAAAATACCCGAAAATCCCCGAAACATAATTATTTCAAAAATTAATTTGGACAATCTAGAGGGCATTTTGGAAAAAGGAAAAGGGCTAGAGGATCAGTGAAAAATATAGTATTGACAAAGACAACCTCGCGTGGGCATACATCTTAACAAGGACAAGGTCCCCAACTTGGAACTCTCTTGGGTGCCTCTTCTTGTCAGCCCACTTTTTCATCTTCTTGGAGGCTTTTTCCAGGTAGGCCCTCGCAATGCCGACCTGATCATCCCAGTCTTTTGCGAACTTGTACGCGGGTGGACTAGGACCTTTGTAACCGGAGGCAACGGTACTTGGTGTCAAGTGTTGTTGACCCATGTCAATCTCGAAGGGACTTCTGCCGGTAGACTTGCTTATCTGTAGATTGTAAGAGAATTGGGCTACATCCAGCAACTTTGCCCAATCTCGGTGGTTAGCACTCACATAGTGCCTCAAGTAGAGTTCTAGAAGGGCGTTCACCCTCTCAGTTTGTCCATCACTCTGAGGATGAAAACTGGTGGAGAAGTTAAGTTCTGAACCCATTAGCCTGAACAACTTCGTCTAGAACCGCCCGGTGAAGCGAGTATCTCTGTCACTTATTATTGAACAAGGCAGCCCCCAATACTTGACAACATGCTTAAAGAATAGTTGGGCTGTCTGTTCAGCAAAGCATTCCTTTGGAGCGGGAATGAAGGTGGCATACTTAGAGTATCGATCTACCACCACAATAACCCAATTATAGCCTTCACTTGTGGGTAATCCCACAATGAAGTCGATGGATATACTCTCCCAGGGACGCTCTAGAATCGGGAGAGGATGAAGTAATCCGGTGGGTGCAGTTTGTTCCACCTTGTCTTGCTGGCATACAAGACAAGTCTTGACATAGGCTCAACATCTTCTCTCAACCGAGGCCAATGGTAGGAATCTCTTACTAGTGCTAGCGTGCGGTGTAGGCCAGGATGACCGGCCCACTTACTATCATGACATTCCTTCAACACTTCTCTTCGAAGGTTGTCATGGGAAGGCACATAGATACACTATCCTTTTGTGAGTAGTAGACCATCCTCGAGCCAAAACCTTCGGGTCTTACCTTCCTCCACAAGGCGAAGGATGGATGGGGCCATTTTGTCTTGCTTCAGCCCTTCTCTTATACGGTCCCTCATATTGCTATGGGGCCAACATATGCTGGCAATGGTGCTCTTTCGACTTAGAGCATATTCAAATTCCGCAAGGAATTCCTGCCACCGTGCTTGTTTGGGGGTAAGTTTCTTCTGAGTCTGGAAGTAGCTAGTAGCTACATTATCAGTTTTAATTACGTACTTACTCCCGAGTAAGTAGTACCTCTATGTTCGAAGGCAATGTACTATCGCGATCATCTCCTTTTCTTGCACCGTGTACACCTTTTCAATATCATTAAGCTTCTGGCTTTCAAATGCAATGGGGTGTCCTTCTTGCATTAAGACTCCCCCAATAGCAAAGTCAGAGGCATCGGTTTGCAGCTCAAATGATTTGTTGAGGTTTGGTAGAGCAAGTACTGGTTCTTCAGTTACAACATTCTTTAGGGCCTCGAAGGCCTGTTGGCACCTTGGACTCCAGTTCCACACTTGCTTCTTCTTCAACAAATCAGTGAGTGGAGCGGCAACAGAAGAATACCCTTGGATGAACCGGTGATAGTAGTTCACCAAGCCAAGGAAAGATCTTAACTCAGTGACTCTTGTGGGAGGCTCCCACTCAAGAATGACTTGCACTTTAGTCGGATACATGCGAAGTTTTCCCTTGCCAATAATATGTCCCAAGAATGGCACCTCTTCTTGGGCGAAGGAACATTTTTTCTTCTTAACATAAAGCTCATGGTCCCTTAATGTGGAGAACACTTGTCGCAAGTGTTCCACATGCTCCTCCAAGGTCTTGCTATACACAACAATATCATCCAGATAGACTACCACAAAACGATCAAGGTAGGGAGCAAGTACATTGTTCATGAGGGTGCAAAATGTGGCCGGTGCATTTGTGAGACCAAAGGGTATGACAAAGAACTCATACGATCCATAACGCGTAATACATGCCGTCTTTGGCTCATCTCCTTCGGCTATGCGAACCTGATAGTATCCACTCCTCAGATCAAGTTTAGCAAAGTACCTTGTATCTCTAAGTTGATCAAAGAGGTCCTCAATCCGAGAGATGGGATACTTATTCTTAATAGTAATCTTGTTGAGGACCCGATAGTCTATGCAGAGTCGAAGGGAACCATCATGCTTGTTCTGAAAGAGTACCAACGCACCATATGAGGACTTTGAGGGACGGATGTACCCAGCATCGAGTAGCTCCTTCAACTGTCTTCGGAGCTCTTCTAACTCTAGGGGTGCCATGCGATAGGGAGCGAACGCAGGTGGTTTCACCACTGACTCCAACTCGATGGCATGGTCAACCTTTCTTTTGGGAGGAAGCTTCTTTGGCAGCTCGACTGGCATGATGTCCTTGAACTCATCAAGGACTACCTGGACTGCCTCTGGTACAAGGGCATCCTTGACCACTTCTTCCATCTTCAAGGCAGCTAAGTAAGTGGTCTCTTGCCTCTCGAGACACTTAGAAAACTGGAGGGCAGAGATAATGTTCTTCTCATCAAACTGTCGTTTGACAGGAACATAGTACATTTGCTTACCCTCCCAGATGTACATGGAGTCCGAGAAGGACTCAAGGACGATCTTGGCCTTGTCAATGAAGTTTATCCCAAGATAGAACTTCTTATCGTCCAATGGGGCGACAATGATGTCAGCCTTACCCTTCCACTGTTGGATCTAGATGGGGGTGTACCAAGCAACACTTTATATGGGAAGGCTACCTGCATTTACCCCTTTTACATAACCTTCCTCTTTGGTATAAGGAAGGCCTATCTCCTCAACAACTTCCTTAGTCATGTAGATAAAGTCTGCTCTACTGTCTATCATGGTGGACAAGGGCTTGTCATTAATATGGACTTGTACATACATGCGCCCTCGATGAGGCTCCTCGCTCTTTGTCTCCAAGGCACCAAGACAGGTCATCGAGGCAAGTTGGGACTCCTCCTTCTTCTCATTCTCCATGATGATAGAAGCGAGTTTTCCCTTCTTTGGGCACTCAAACACCTGGTGTGGACCATTGCAGAGAAAGTAAGAGACCTTACGGGGAGCATCATCCTTCTTAGTATGGCCCTTGTCGTGGAAATGGCTTGGCCTGTCCTTTTTGGGAGCATGATCACGTTCTCCCCCACCTTTGCCACTGTGTGTATTCTTCTTGGTAGGTCCCTTAGGCGATTCCTTCTTGTATTAGACCAGGAATTCTACAGCAGCAATAGCGAAAGCCAAGTCTTGAACACCCCGCCTCTTGAGTTCCATCTTGGCCCAGCTGCATAGTCCATCCAGGAAAGTGAAGAGAGCATCCTTCTCACTCATGTCTGAGATTTCCAAGAGCAACTCCTGGAACTCCTGGACATACTCTCGGATGTAACCTTCTTTGTGCTGGAGGCGGCGGAGTTTGGCCCTGGCTTCGTTCTTCACATCTTCAGGGTAGAATTGCTTCTTGAGTCCTTTCTTGAACTCATCCCATGTTCGGACAGGCTCTGAGCCTCTGTTGACATCAACACACCTGTGATGCCACCATATAAGGGCAATATCTTTAAGGGAGAGGGAAGTGTTGCTTACCTTGTGAGCTTCCTCTGTGATGCCCATTTCCCCAAAGTATGCCTCGAATCCCCATAGGAAGTTGTCAATCTCCCTAGCATTCCTTGTTCCTCCATAGTGAGAAGGTATGGGGACATTAGCCTTTGAGGATGAAGGGACTTGGCCAGCCCCTGCGTTGGCCATCACGGCCATGCAAGTTTTTACCTGCGTGACAAGCTCATCCACTTGTCCTCATAGAGCAGCATTTCCCTCCTCTGTGACTCGAGCTCGGCCTTGAGGGTCTCCACTTCCTCGGACCACCCTCTTGCAACTGCTTGAAGGGCGTCTTGCATATCAGCCCTTAGTTCTTCTTCGATGCATTGGACAACTTCTCCGATTTTATCCTACAAGCCGGATGTGGTAGTTTCCACTAAAACTACCCTCTCCTCCAATGCAGCGACCACCTCCTTGCCGGACTTATCATTGGCCTTCTTCCCAGCACCTTGTTGGGGAGCCATGTCGGTTGTAGTTGAAGCTATCTCTTTCTCTCTAACCTCGAACCTGGAACTTGTGCAGAACCTGACTCTGATACCAACTGTCATGGGCATAGTAATTTACTTGATGAAGCACCATGCGGCCTAGCAAGATTCGCTCAAATCCTTACTCTGAACTTGCTAGTAAGCCTTCAAAAGACTTGGCTTAGCTTTGAGAACTAAGGAAGTCTAGAGAGAGAAACTAGAGAGAGATGGAGGACTTGGGAGAATGCTTGTAGTGCTCTCAAATGCTTGGTGGTTTACAAATAAATCCCTTGGGGGTATTTATACTACTCCACCTCCTCAATGAACGGTGGAGATTGTTTCGATCTAACGGCTCCTATTCACCTTCCAGAATTCTCTCCTAAAATATCTAGATATTTACACATTGAATTTACTCTTGTGAAAAATGTGTGGAGAGTTCTAGAATGGCCAACTATATACAAGAGATCTCTAGAGAATTCTAGGGTTCTCTAAAGTGGACCGTGATACCTGGGGAGTGACAGCTGCGATAATTAACGCAACCTCAAAGAAGTTGTCCCATTGGTACCTTGCTACCACCGTAAGGTCTCCTCGCGGGGGTCCAGATTAGTCTGGGGCAGGCAATAAACCCAAAATACCCCAGGATACCGGATGATTTATACCAAAAAAAAAAAGAATGAAGAGGATGAAGCCATACAAGAGAACAAGTGTAACACCTCTCTTGTCAAAATTTATTACACATTAGAGACCTTAATGTAATTACTTGAGATCATTTCATAAGCTAGAATTAGTCATCTAGGTGAATTTTAAAAATATCAACTTCAGTTACCATTCATTTGGTATCTTAAAATTTTGGCCTAACTTTGAAAATTCACAATTAATTTTAGAAAAATTGAGATTAAATGCTTTAGAAAAGTTGAGATTAAGTGGTTTAAGCTTCTAATGGAAGTTTGCTCAATTCCCTATAAGGGAAAAATATTCATTTGAATAAGTTAAAGCTCAAACATCCCATTAAACTATGTGAAATTCACTATTCACTGGATCATCTGAAACAAGACTTCACCGTGGCCAACTCCTAACATCGTTGCGACCAATTTGTCTAACCATATTGAGAATTCCTCTCATGAAAAGACCCTTTTTACGAAACAAGATATTTAGCCTAATTAATGATTATTAACTGGTCTGACTTAACATATATGTTGTGTGGTTCGTGAAGATTTAACAGTTTAGAAAATTTTCTTTAAAAATAGGTTTTTTAAAAAACAAAAAAAAGGTAGGCTGGCCGTTGGCCTGTTAGCTTGCCTGTGACACTCCTTAATCTTTACCCTTAGCTTTATTAAATATCTATTTGGAAGCACATTTAGGCCTTTAGTGACTTAGAGTAACCAAAGAGTGAAAAATAAAATTTTCAAGTTTAAGGTTACTATTCACAGATTTTTGGGCCAACTTTGAAAATTCATAACTAATTGTAGGAAAATCGTAATTGAGTGCTTCCAGTTTCTATTTGAAGCTTGTAAGTTCCTTTATAAGGGAAAAATACTCATTGAGTCATTTACTTTCCCAAATGATACAGTTTAATTCGTGAAAAAGTACTGTTCATTTGGTTATTTTTCTATTTTCTCAGGTTTTTCAGAGATTTTCTTCAATATTTGGAACATCATAACTTTCTGTACAAAACTCAAAATCCATTGTTCTTTGGCTTGTTTTAAACCTTAAAATTCCAACTATTTTTATGTAAAATGTCAGCTCAATTGGAGTTCATTTACCCTATTTTGAAATAGGCCAAAGTTAGGGGTTTGACCAACTTCACTTTGATAAAAAGTCACTTATCATTTTCAAACTTCATCTTTTTGAAACCCTAACTCCTAATCCTTTTTGAACCATATTTGATCATTCATTTAGGACTTCTTAGCTATCATATAACATCCATATATGCATGGGCTCATTAGACATATTACATTACATACATACATTCCAAGGTTGTCCACATAATTACAATATAATCTCATGTGAATATCCATGCACAATTTCTTGCTTCATGCATCAAAACTTTCTCCTTACACTTGATGCACTTGTACCTAAAATTGTTAATAGGGGAGGGTGAGATTCGAGGAATCCCAGTAGCAAACATTACAAACAATGCATGTAGGATGAATGCTAGTGCATGATATGCTTGCCTTATATAGGCTCTTATTCACATAATGAAATGTTGCGTGCTCAATGTTTTGTGTAAAGTACTTATGGCCATAGTAGAAATAAAAACAGAGCTTCATTCATTCATACATGCTTCACATAATCTAGTAAAGCACTATAGCAAATCAATGCACAACATAAACATCACACACATACAAGTAAGTAAGTTCACAACCTTTTAGATTTTGCCTCCTCCTTAAGTACCTTGATCTTCTAACCATAGCTTTTCCTTTGTCACTTTATGGCCCTAGGGAAT